>QYAI01000208.1:0-39003 GCA_003988855.1 Arachnopeziza araneosa
TGGGTCAAATACTTGAGGGTCCAAAGCCTGATAAGAGAATGGAGTTTGAGCTGTTTAGTCGTCTGGCTACTCAATTTGATTTGACTGGGTAGAAGCAGTATAATAGACGTGTATTGAGTTCGAGGAAGTCGTTCTGACTTCTTGTATAATAAAGCAATCCATATTTATTTCTACCTTGTATGAAAACGTGCCTTGCAACTATAGCTGGATCAAAGAAAGTCAAAACAAGCATCTAGAGAGCCAAAACAGAACTCCTAGTTACTTGGATGCTCAGGCCACCCCTAGCTCAGGTAAAAGCGGCCGCTGCTCACATCTAAAGACTAAAACTGAACCAGCGAAAAAAAAAGTTGAGTCTGACTTATCTGGCAGCCTTTTTCCCGCAGGGATATTGCCTCTATTTGCGCCGTGCTCGGTCAGAAGTTTCGGGGATTATGCAGTAGTAGCATCATTTCCTACATTGGAAACGGTGCTGGATGCCTTGATATCCAGGGATTGGTTCAGAGCTCTAGGCTTTAAGGCTGCTCTCTCCTCCACTTATTCTCAGCCCTCGCTTGACATTTGGAGAAGAGTGTTGGGAAGAGGCGCGAGATTGAGAACAGGGTTGTTTGGTGTCATCACTTCCTGCTCCGTCATAGACGTTCTCTCTTGACCGGCATGGCTAAGATACTTTCCGGAAGAACAAGGAATACAGTTAGTGATATGATTACTCGTTGAACAGCTTGACCATGCTATTCTAGCGAGTAGACAAGGAGTGTATCAACACGAACAGCAGGACCAAAGATCGCAGGGTCTTCCAATTCTCGATTTGAGCCTTCGGATGAGCCGACAGGAACTGTATATAAGCGAAAGGGCACGTCGATAGTTTCTAGCGGCGGTGTTGCTTCGGATTCTTGTGTGTACAAGGAGATTTGTCGTTGAAGGATCTCGGCGGCTTCTTGTTGACTATTTGCAGTAGCTGCCTCTAAAGCACTGCCATACTTCCTACTAACAATACTTGCGTCGGCCCCAACATCTAGGAGAATATGGAGGGTTTTTTCATGCCCTTGGTGAGCGGCAGCATGTAAAGCCGTGTGGAATGATACTCCAACAGCATTCACTTCGGCTCCCCTCTCGAGCAAGATTGTCACAATACGGGCCTATTTGCTGCTTGCAGCGGCCTGAAGTGCATTCCCATAGATTCCTGCTTAGAGATTCGGTTCAGCATGGTGCGGTAGGAGCATCATTATCACCTTCACAAAGCCGTTGCGAGCTACTGCCTGCAATGCGCTGCTATAGTAACCCCCTGCGCAGTTGACATTTGCTCCGTGTGCCAAAAGTGTCTCCACCACCTTCTCATGACCATTGCGAGATGCTGCCTGCAAAGCATTAGCATACTAGCCTCCTTGCTGATTAACATCAGCACCATACTCGAGCAACAGATTTATAACCTTGATAAAGCCGTTAATTGCAGCAGCCTGTAGAGCGTTTGCGTAAACGCGCTGTTGCGAGTCTACTTTAGCTCTATTCTGCAACAACAATCTCATAACTAGTTCATGTTCTTGTGGTTTTCGGTGAAGTTCCAGCGTGCTGTCGGATCGATGATGATCGGTCTCGGCTGGCCGTCGAGTCCTTCGCCACCGTATCCACCAACGCCTTCAATCCTGCAGTTCAAGCTTGGATTATCAGCCACCGCAGTACCAATGCCGATGAGAATCGCGTCGTGTCGAGATCGAAGGTAGTGCGTCATAGCCTTCGACTGAGGGCCAGAAAGAGTAGTCGGTGCTACCAGAAAGCCTCCCCATCCGCTTCCCGTCCTCACCCCTCGTCGCTTCAACCACCTCAATATCCAGCCGGAATCAGGTGGTCTCCCAACTGCTCTACGAAGCGTGCGGCTTGGCTCAGCGTACTCCCTCTCGAGAAGTGGGCAATGATCATTGCTTGCGTGGTGTTGATAATCACGACGCCTTCTTCTCCCTCGAGACTTTTCTTAGCCCGGGGTTTGAAGTATCCTTTGGGCACTCACCGTCTGTCTGTATAGGCTTCTCGCATCGGCCTTCACTGCAGAATACAGGGTGCCAGCGACAAAAAACCCCTCGTTCCGAGCCTTGATCACGTTGGGGCCGGTCCCCTTGTCGCCGAAGATCTTGATCATCTCAGCGGCTTCCTTGAACGACACCTAGGTAGCGAAAGTGAGCCTTTGCAGCACACGGCCAGAGGATAGAGGATTCAATATCATAAAGCCTGTGGAAGATGCTAAGACCCTGTTCCCTTCACGATTAAAGATCAATGCTTGGTCAACCGTTCCGGAGTCGATGAGACTGACCTACGTTAGCTTTCTCGCGACTTTACAACTCGAGGCCTCATGGTTCTTTACCTCGTGCCTACATAAGCTGCATGTCGTCAGATAGAGTCAGGGCAATAAGCTGGCTTTCTGGTCGCCCTCATAAGTGAAAACTTACCTTGCCACGGCATTTTGTAACTCGAGATGGCTCAGTTTTATGAGCGATTCGCATTTCAGCCCATATTTAAGCATCGACGAGGGACTTCTCTCAGAAATATTACAGTCAAGCCATAAAGTTGGATGCAACCACACTCAAAACGAGAAATCAGATGCCAATCGGACATTTGGTAATGCGCTGTAAGTGTGGGAGGGTATCGCGGAGGTGTGACTGAGCTGCAGGAGCTTCCTCGACCCTACGAATAAAGTAGCGGTTTTATGCAAAAAGCCCTCTCCGGTGATCTGTGGCTACCTCCTTCGAGCCTCAGCCACCATCATTCCGTCCCACAGACTCCCCCACCTAGAGCATACACCAAAGTATAATATTCCACATATTCCTCCTGGTTTCGAAGTCAACACTAACTACTACGGCATCCAAAACACGACTTCTACTTATGTACGGAGCCTATTAGATCAAGGAGCAGTAATTGTCGGAAAGACGAAAATGGGAGCCTACACTGGCTCCGAGGGACCACCTGAGAAGGTGGTCGATTATTTTGCCCCTTGGAATCCTAGAGGTGATGGCTATCAGGGCCCTTCCGGGAGTTCAATGGGTGCCGGGTCTTCAGTTGCAGGCTATGGTTGGATTGATGTCGCCTTGGGTACAGATAGTATGCGTTTCCGCACTTCTCATGATCGAATTCTAACCACCGCTAGCGACCGGAAGTACTCGGATGCCTGCGGCTTCATACGGACTGTGGGGCATCAAATCTTCCCCTGCCATCTTTTCATTTGAGGGTGTCATGCCGAGTGTCAAGTAAGAAAACCCTTTCTACTAACTTTCTACGTTTAGCGCAATTGGGCTGAATTTACTAGGCCTTTTGACAGTCTCGGGCTTCTGGCCAGAACTTCGACCGAAATCGAGGAGCTCTATTCTGCATGTGGAGCTTTGGGAACATCGGATTTTGAGGTTTGTAAATTTCTTGATTCACAGTGATCCACCTCAACCTCATAAGAAATAAAGGTTTAACATCTTTGTAGAAGCCGAACCGTATCATCTACCCGACGGATTTCTTCCCAATGCAGAACAAACAACAGCAAGCAATGCAGGAGGAGTTTCTAGAAGCGCTTGAAAAGTATTTAGGTGTACAACATATCAAAATGGGCCTGTCGGACAAGTGGATGTCGACTGGGCCTGCTGACGGAAAAGAGAAAACCTTGAAAGTCTACATGGAGAAGGTCGAGCATCCATCTCAAAATGATAGCTTTATGATGCTAACATATGTCTTTAGTCTGGATATTGGCCGAACTTCTATGATGGTTATCATACCTACGATGATTTTATTGCCGGCTACAAGAAAGAGTTCGGAAAGAAGGTCTACACAAGTCCTTTTATGACAACGCGTTGGTAAGCAACCAAGATGGTCTAGAACCACCGCTATCAAAACTAATTAACGTCCACAGGCAACGGGGAATCAATACAACAAAGAAATAAAGAGACCAGGGTTTGCGAGAATGTGAAACTGTCGCTAAATGGATGGCCAAAGAAATCCTGACACCGGGAACAATCATGCTCATACCAGCTGGCAGACCAGGAGCTAACTACCGCGATACGATTCCCGAGCCTGGAAGGGGGGGACCTCCTGATACTGCTTTCAGCCCAATGTACTTAGCTACTGCAATTGGGGTTCCTCACTTGATTGTACCGAGTAAGTGTGCTGTAAGAATTTTTTTGATACAAGTTCTAAAGTGTCACTAGTTGGTCAAAATCCGTTTGAGTCAAGAGTATCGGGAAATATTGAGTACGCTCCTATAATTAGCTCATTAATCGGCGTCAAAGGTATTGTATCACCTCTAGCTCCTTAGGCCGTAATTAATTTTTTAAATTCGATAGGAAGTGATTCTATGCTATTAAACGTCGCACAAGCAGCTTTAGAGCATGCAGGCTGGCCAACAAAGGTGTTGACTGGGAGAAATATGTTTGATCTTGGGAACAACACTCGCAATTCGGTTATTAGGGATCATTTAACGCAGCTATCAGAGCTAAAATTGTAATTCAGACTATGCAGCATCTTAGAAGGCAATGCTAGCTCCTTACTTGTAGGAAACATAACTCGCTAATACCCGTTATCTAGACAACACTTTCCAACAGTGGATCTGAATCAGGCCGATTCTGTAGGCATGATCTCAAGATTAGTTGTCACATTGCTTGTAGTTGCAACCTTACTGACCTCGATATGGTCATGTCTGAAAAATAAGTAGAAGCGTCCATAGAATAGGTATCATTATATCTCATCTCAGTAACAATAAAAAGCGTACGAAGTAGTGAGTCCAGTTTTCCTATGCTGTGAGGTAGCATTTCAATTTAACCTGTGATCAAAGTCACCGAAAGCAGACTCTTCAGATTGTCAATCGTGGTAAGCAATTTGCAGTTAAACGACGGCACTATTATTTCCTGTCAAAATTGCCCAGCAGGTATAAACTTGAATAATCTTTTTGCATTTAATTATCCACGACAGTGCTCCCAATGGGCGGGCTGCCTAGCGCGACTTCACTGGACTATCCATCATGGGTAGTTCCATGGCGTAAATGGGAATACTTGGAGTAATGGATGATATTAAGGGAGTTGCATGAAGCTAAGAAGTTTGTAAAGAGCTCTGGTCAACTAAAAACGCAGAAATTTTATCTAAAGCGGAGGTGTTCTTAATCCTGGGCGTAGATCTGGTGAGAGTGAAGCATCAAAAGTACGTATAATTAGGCGAATCTCCTCCCTGTATCTCCCGACGAGCATAGACCAAGAAGCCTTCGCTATTGCAAGAGCATATTGGAAGGCAAAAGACGCCCGGACAACCACCTATCGCTGATATTCATCAAACAGTACTGTCTTTTTACACTCGTGGAAAGGCTCCCTGAGGGTTCTCCAAAAATGGTGGAGCATCCGTGAGGTCGAGTTTCCGTGTTAAGCCAGACTAGCACGTGATATATCTGGAATTCCTGGCATGTCAGCTGAGGTTGAGAGGCTCTTTCAAGTACAAAGCTTATGGTACGACCTCATTGTAATGCATTAGAGCCTCTATCAATAGAAGTAGGCGAATATATCAGGACCAGACTTTCCTTTGGCGAACCGTTTTATGAGGTCAAGAGCTACATGGAATTAACAGGATATAAATTCCTGACCAAAATTGTCCACTTGCCTCTGATAGGATATTTGATGAAAAATCTCGAGTAAGTTGATTTCAAGTCTGGTCAGATGTCACTTTACACCGGTACGAAAAAAAGACATCCGTTATGCATTTGAAACGCATGGAGTCAAGTTTCATGAATTCTTCTACAACTTTTCGGTATCTAAATCCTGCTGGGTGTTCGCTCTCAACAACTGCTTAAGAATGACCCCAAATACTCTTTGGGACATAATCTGCTTCCAAGTCCTTCTCCTCTTCCTCTGTCAGCGTCTTACCTTGTACTCCCAAGGCTTCTTCTAACCGCTCCACACTACTGAATCCAATAATTGGACTCGAGATTCTCTTGTTGATCCACGCCAATGACACCTGGCTCATGGTCCAGCCCTTCTTCTTGGCCAACTCTTCGACTTTGGTAATCGTCTTTTTATCCTCCTCAGTGAGCCCCTTCTCGAGCTCCGGCTTCGAACGAGTGGTTTTCCCAAACTGCTCAAGTGGCCTAGCCAAGTGACCACGGTTGAGAGGGGCCCATGGAATAAGACCCACACCCGTGGCATTGCAGTAGCGGTTCATTTCTCTCTCTTCCTCGCGGTATAGCAAGCTGTAGTGGTTTTGCATGCTAACAAACTTGGTCCAGCCGTTCTTCTCGGCTACGAATTGCAACTGAGCGAATTGTGTGGCCCACATGCTGGACGCGCCGATATATCGGACCTTTCCAGATTTTACAAGGTCGTGCAAAGCGGACATGGTCTCTTCGATCGGTGTGTTGTTATCGAAGCGATGAATCTGGAGGAGATCAATATAATCCGTCCCGAGACGCTGGAGTGAGCCCTCAACGGCGTTGTAGATTGCTGCTCTGCTCAAACCTGTTTTCGTTAGCGGCCAACTTTGTTCGTCTTGAATCTTTGAGTACCATTTTGATTAACGTAATCCTTGCTCTTCTTAATCTCATTCGGAAAGAAGATCCCTCGAAGACCAGGTTCCTCCCCGCGGGCTCCAAAACACTTGGTCAAAATGACCAGCTTGTGTCGTGGGATGTTGTATTTCTTGATTGCTTTTCCGATGATCTCTTCCGAGACACCATTAGAGTATACATTGGCTGTGTCCCATGTGTTGACACCACTATCATAGGCCGCTTTGAGTAGAGGTAGAGACTAGATGTGTTAGGATGTATGATTGGGCCATAGGGAATGCCTACCTTCTCTTCATCAATAACCCATGGAGCCCATTCCGGGTGGCCAATGCTCATAGCACCAAGAATGGGGATTGAAACCCGAAGACCGCTCTTTCCTAGGTTTACATATTCGGCCTTGGAGTGTTCAAGAGACACCTTCAAGCTCTCTGGAATTACTGGTTTACTCATTGTGATTGTTGGTTCTGCTTTATGTGGTCGATTGAGGTCTAGGAAGTGTACCAAGAGGATGTCTTGAATTGAAGCTTTCTCAAGGGACGGCTGGCGATTGGGAAATGGAACGGGGAATGCAAATATATAGCTTTCCGGGGAGGAAACACCAAGCGGGGTTAAGTCTAACACCGTTCTCTCTGGCCCAAGCACGCGAGCTGCAAGGTGACGATTGCAGGGGGACAGCGGATGAGAAATGCCGTCTAACTCCAAGCCCATTGGCCCATGGAGACAATGTCCTCTTCGTCTTTGAGTCTACCCTTTGTACGGTAAGTGGGGTTTCCAAAGCTGTGTCGGTGATGTGAAGAATGGGCGCAATGGTGCAATACCCTGTTCTTGTCGCATAGGCTGAAAGTGGCAAGTGGGGGTTGGCGGGGTAGTTGGTGGCTTGAATCTTCAGCTAAGCCCTTACGAAGTAGACTCAATAGCTTCAGAACCTTTGGGAGGCTTGAAAGAGAAACGATCGCAGAGAAGCCGGGCTAAGAGCTAGTGAGCATAGTAGTTGTGAGGTTTCTAAGAGAAAGCCCATCATAGATAGAGTGGGTACTTTCACCCTCTATCGATTATGCAATTGAAAGGAGTTTTATTGAGAATGCAAGACTTTTGCTGTGACATAGCCAAAAGCCGGTCGAGATATTGAGAAGGGCGAAGACAAGCATAAAAATGAATTGTGGTTGATGCTCAGCTGAGCTCCAACATTGCTAACAAGAAAGGGGGCGGCGGGTTCGGTGAGCCTCAAGCCTAACTCGGTAAGAGCGCTTGGCAGAATGTTCGACGACGTCTTATCATCATCACGAACTACCTTCGTGTGTACCTTCAATCCACCTTCGAACAGCTTCAAAAAGCCATGACGAAGACCTTGTGTTAAACATCTACTATATGAATGCTTCGTCCAAAAGAAAACGCGATGGTACATCTACTCCACGTCTCTCCCGGTCATCAACGGCCTACGAGTACCAACCGCTCCCAACGACAACATCGATCAGACTCCTGGAGCTACAGCCTGGTGAAAAGCCATCAATCATAGAATGCAAGCTGTTCATCGTGGAACGCGACGCTGCCCTGCCATATGAATCACTCTCATATACCTGGGGCAGCCATACCAACACGAGATTGATCAACTGCGACGGTCAGAAACTCAAGATCACTGCAAACCTTCGCGACGCTCTGTGGAGTATCCGCGATGCTCATAAAATTAGACTTTTGTGGGCTGACGCAATATGCATCAACCAGAAAGATGATGTGGAACGCGCTCATCAGGTCAGGCAAATGCCCATGGTGTATACAAATGCCGTGCGAGTCCTGGTGTGGCTGAACATACGCACTGAGAAATTTCAAGATTTCGGAGAGCTTTTTGGTTTTGATTTTAACAAGCCTTCTGATAATATTGGACAGCTAAGCACAATTTTACATGACCTTGTGGGGAAGCTTGAATCTCCAAATCTCAGGGCTGAAAACTTGGACCCAGAGACAGCAGTGATCGCGAAGTTCTTTGCGCATATATTTGATTCTCCATGGTTTCTTCGTCTGTGGGTCGTTCAGGAGGTCGGAATGGCAAAAGCCGTGGTCGCTCTAGTTGGTGGTGCGACTATCGACTTCGTCGATCTGATAAGATTCATTCTGAGGCTTGAGCAGAGAACTCTGCTGATGGATGAACTGGGCATTTTCACTGCTGGAAAAGCAACAGTGTTCACGACGTTTCCAGCGCGATCTCGTGAACTAAGCGGAGAGGTGGATGATGACTATGATTTCTTGGAAATGATGGAGGTCACACGAGCGCAATTGGCGTCAGACCCGCGAGACTACGTATATGCTTTGTTGGGACATCCAAGTGCACAAGTTGATGGTGTTCCAATCATAGAACCTGATTACAGTAGAACTTCAGAAGACCTTTTCTTACAAGTCACGAAGAAAATCATTACCCGAGCACAAAGTCTTCGAATCTTATCAGCAGTTCACCAGACTGAAGACAGACTAACATCCAAAACACCTTCTTGGGTTCCTTCATGGAGTCGACCTCCTACGAGCCTTTTATCTCTGGGTGTATATCGAGATCACTACTACGACGTCGAGTTTGATGCCGCCGCAGGGACTTCTTGTGAAATGTCAACTAGTCAAAATGTACTCCGGGTTCAAGGATTCGTTTTCGATGAAGTTGATAAGTTGGAGAATGAGGGTGCGTTGATAGTCCCAAGAAGCATGCAGGAACTATTCCTCACCGGCCTTGGATTAATATCTGGAAAGCGTCCTTCCGGAAAATCTGAAGCCGTGGAAACTCTCAAAGAAATCGGTCAAACAATTACAGCTGGTTTCCGCAATAACGCCCCAGTTCAATTCGCCGCGGATTTTGCGACCTTCCGACTCCATCTTATCAGAGAAGCTTCTGGCGAAGAAATAGAATTAGCCACAAAATTAGCTCCGGAAGGAATGGATGTACTCCAGGAGGTCGCAGAGCAAGGAACTTTGGATGAGATCTACTGGGCTGCTTCAAGATTTTGCGCAGGCAGGTTGCTTTTCTTTACTAAAAATGGCAGGCTTGGACTGGGACCCAGCATCCTGCGTGAAGGCGATCTCTGTTGTGTCCTTTTCGGAGCGCCTGTTCCATTCATACTACGGCCAGCTGGCGGCAAGAAGTTCAGGCTGGTTGGTGAAGCTTATGTGCAAGGAATCATGAAGGGTGAAGCTTTTGTTGACTTGATACTCGGTGAGAAGTTCAAACAACAAACTTTCGAGCTCGTATGAATTTAGATGATATATAATCACATCATCTGTCTTACTTGAATTTCCAAATGAATTTGTAAAGTTGAACTCATTTCTCCTTCTTGTACTTTAATTAATTAGGAGAGCCACTGCGTGTGAATTACACTTATTTTGACGCCTCTGTCCTTAACTCAATACCGTCGTCTGCGAAACTAACATTTTATATTGATGGGCATGTTAAGCGAGTAGCTTGACCCGTTGAATACCAACAACCCACCCTGCCAAAAACTCTTCCTTTCACACCAACAACACTTCCTCAAGTAAGTCAGAGGTTTGCGAACGAATTGCCTTTATCCTGAATTGACTCTTCTTCAAACTTAGAACGACCATTACCTTTTGCCCAATTCGCTCCCTTCGGCCCCTCTCTCAACACATCTTTCTTCACCAACGACCACAAGCGCCTACCAGCTTCAGTAGAAGTTTGCCATACAGTGAGACCCAGAAAAATATGAGCAAGCTTGTTCGGATTTTACATCCTTCAATGAATCTTATCGTCAAACATGGCTTCAGAACTAGCATAACCGAAGGACGATGTTTATGGGGACTTGCTACTCATACCCGAACGTGCCAGTTGCAGAAGTGCATGGCTGGTATCTGGATGGAGGAGGAACATGTATCTCCTTGTAAAGAATTGACAGACGAAATTACTTGAGAACAGGAGGGGCTGGGATTTGATGTTGAAGAAATATGTGATGCGCTGATCGAGAGTCTATGGCACAATAAAGAAATGCAAGTTGTCAGGACCTAGCACAAGGATGATGGAGCTGTATTGGCGGGTTGGTTGTGCCTCACGGCACTCAGGTAGAATAAGAAGACGCATGCTGTCTTGGTAAAACTGGTGTTGGGGAATCTTTCCTAAAAAGTCGTATACTAGGATTCTCAAATTATTATTCGTTCAATAGTAGATAAATTTTCTTACGGTTAAGATATAAAAACTACCAAAGGACGGCACAGGCCCTGGAAACCAAAATAAGGTGTCAAGGATCCAGCAGCGATCTGCTCTTAGGAGTAGTGTCTTGAGCAGGGTCTTTCAGCCGCACTCCTCCCTAGCCAAGCTCGAACTTCCCTCGACGCTCTTTTGCAGAAATATCTTAGAGAGGCGCTGTTGCTTTCCAATCTCGACAAGATGGCTCCACATCTTTAGCTAGTTTGTATCATTACCAACTTAAAAAGATATAGACACTAACCACTCTTAAAGGCCTCTATTCCAGACTATGCTCGCATCTCTCCGCTCCACTTCCAAGCAGCTCGAGGCCGCAGCATTATTGCTACTGAGGAAGCCTTCTCCATCTCGTATGGTCGTACGATCGCATATTCATCAAATATCTCCCGGCATATTTCCTCTCATCTGCGTCTGGGAATACATCAAGAAAACAGACACAGAGGTCTGGAAAGCTGTGGCTGGCTTCATGCGAACATATGCCACCCTTATCATATTCGAAATTGATTTTCGAAAAGCTCAGAGCGCGGAGGCGGGGCTTATACCAACAACCGATGGCAAATATCCTATCGCCTACGAGCGGTTTACAACATTCATCACTCTAGTCGCCGAGCTTGATGATAGAGCCAGGCCGCGGTACCAATATGGAGAGATGCGTCTGACCGCTTGAACTGGTTTGCGCGTTTATTGCTTGGAAAATTGAGCTATCACCACATCCATGCTCAATGGATTGAGTATCTTGGCAGCTTCCTAGCACCATTCCCTGCTGTATTCGTACTCTTCTCTACAGTGCTCCGTGCCACGCAAGTAGAACTTGCAGAGCAAAGTGCTCCTCAAGGTCCAGGGAATTGTGAGGTATTTTCTCATATATGTCGTTGGGTCTCTATCATCTTTCTCGTTCTTATCCTCGTGGTTCCTACTCTTGTGACATTTCTCGTGCTACTTATGTTTATACACAATCGAGTCGTTGTACGGAAGGTCATACTTAGCAAAGATCCAAACATAAAACGTTGGAGACAAGTTGAAAATCTGCAGTGGTTTAATGGTGAGTTTCAAGCAGTACTGCTAGCTGTCTTGGTTAATGTAATGATTCAGCTCTACTTCTAGTTGTTCACTCTAGATTGAGGCTGAAATTTGGCGGTTTGGTATTCTACAGGATTTTCAATAGTGTCTCGCCGGCCACCTTACGCACCTAAACTACGAGATCGAGACTAACAATGTTAAACTTGCAAGGAACCCACCTCCAAAGTCAACGAGTCTGATCCTTGGTGTCTTTGGCAGTGCGTCAAAGAGGAGAGGCGACTGGTCCAGAATCTAGTGACTAGACTGTCAAATACGAGATTTCGTGGATGAATTCAGAGAAAGTATTGAAACTGGCCGAGGATGGAATAAGCTTGTGGCAACTATCCCTCAAATACTGAGAGGGGGAAGTCTCTTCATTCTGGAAGGAAGAGGGGTTTGTACCAGGGAAAAGATATCCAGGTCAAGGACAAAGTATGTGCCCAATTTGGATGCGGTTTTTCGTGGTACTAAGGAACGAGATGAGAGCGATGGAAATGGCTACGTGTTTGATAGGAAAGCATACATCGATATGCTTCAAGAAGGAAAGGCTTGAAATTAATTGGAAGAGGGGAACATCATATGAATCAGTCTGATAATTAGCGATATGAGATTGGCCAGCAATCTCAGCTACTCAGCTACTAAGCTACTCATACACGAAACCTCATCTACCACCAGAACAGAACTCTTTACTGATAATAAAGTCTCGAGAGGATTTCCTTCGCCTTCCCATACTCATAGCGACCAATGAGATAGCGGTCATCCAACTCCTCCAACACGTCCATGACCCATCTCTGACAGGTCGGAAAACTGCGACACTCCACCTCCTTGGCAATACTTCGAATCTCCTCAAAGTCAGAGATGTCAATCTGAAAGAGGAAGGTTTGGTCCACGAAAGAACGGGCGCGCTGTGGAATCTTTCCGCGCTTCTCCGTACAGTGGAAGTCCCATCCATCGAAGGAGGCTTCCAAGATGGAGCGCCTATTGCCGCATTTGAGG
Source organism: Arachnopeziza araneosa (assembly GCA_003988855.1). NCBI lineage: Eukaryota > Fungi > Ascomycota > Leotiomycetes > Helotiales > Arachnopezizaceae > Arachnopeziza > Arachnopeziza araneosa. Next base: position 12,756 of record QYAI01000208.1, read on the forward strand.
TAGAGAGCCCAGTGGTGGACAGCGTGTCCAGGTGGCAGATAGCGGACGACATAGAAATTCGTCATCTTATGGCTGGTGGGGGGTGAGTGTGAGTGTGGAGATGCTTGACGGCTGATGATAGAGTGATTGATGCTGGACAATGAATGAAGAAGATGAGATTTAAGAATAGATTGCGGATTTGGTAATGACTTATCTTGATCTTATATCAAATCATCCTGAACAAACAAACCCGAGATTTTGTTCCAGAGAGAAGGAATGAAACAAGGTCAACAATGCCAACCATAGAGTATGGGAAAGTTCTAGGTTGAAATTGAAATTCTTTCGAGGACAGTCTCTGCTTGAAACTAGGTGAGAAATAAATCAAAAAGTCTCATTTTGCTTGTTGAGGTAAGTGAAAGGAACATGGCTGAGGCCATGAGCATGTTGTATGGCCGAGGGCAGCGAAATGTTTTAAGAGTATCTAACAATAAAAAAGTGGGTTAAATGTGTAGACTATCTCATTCATGAATGAGTGCCAAAAATTTGATGAAACATTTTGAAAAGTCTGACCTTGGTTGATTGACATGAAGAATTGCTTGATGGACGAGCCTTCTAACAACATGAAGGGAATGCTTAGTGAATTCGTTCCCCTTGGGTTGTTAGTTGATGGGCAAAACAGACAATCCTTTATCAAATTCAAGAACGAGATCTATTTGTGAGGATTCGAGTGGAAACTCGTCAGTTCCATGAGAAACTTTCAACACAGACCCAACTAAGACCATCCATATCAGGAATTCTGGCATTCTGCTGGAAATGGCTCCCCAGAGTTTCTTCCGTCAATTTTACACTCCCAATTTTCACGACCGTCGTCCATCCATGACGACTATCCCACTTCCACCGCCTCACTGATACCTCATCTCCCCTCCTGACGACACACTGCACCCATTCTGCAACTCTGATGATCAAGCCCTTGACACTCTGCTGCGGCTGAGTCGTATTCTCTTCGGTCTTGAGAACCCAACTCACGAACTGCGTGTCATTTCCAACCAGCTCAGGATCCAGATCAATCCACACCTCTTCATACTTCTCGACCTCTCCCGACGCAGGATTGACCATCGCACCCAGCTCGAGCACTTCTCCATTGTCTTGAGGGTACATGTAACCCTCATCTCTGACCTCTTCTGTAGTCTTGTTGTCTATCCAGTGCGACCATTCTGAATGCGCTGGTTTCTCAAGTATTGGGGGGTCGTCCTTGGTGTACTGGGCGGGTGTGGACTTGGAGGTACCTGCAAAGCCCCATTCCAGGCGAGATACGGGTAATGGTTCTAAGCTTGGCAGAGAAGGCTCAGTCGAGGTAATAGGGAGATAGATTCGAACGTCCACGAAATACTTGTTTCGAGAAGTTAGCACAAGTGTGCTAGGTGTGTCAGTACTTTGTGCTCAACCGGAGGTGGGGAGACACGAACTCGGTGTTTTCTGCAGCCTCCGCATCCTGCTGGTAATCAGCCCGATTCCAGCGTCGCAGATCTGAAGGGAGCACTTACTCCCCATTTGATATACTTCCTTTTTGATATAAAAGGTTGGTCTGCCATTTTGAGCTGGGCTTGTGGTCTATCAAGCAACTAAAGGCTTTGAGACAATGTCGCTGAGTCAGCAGTCTTTACTTAGGTACCTACGTCACTTTGTCTCTCAATCCAATGTGTTCTCGGTCTAAATCTTAATTTATTTGAGAGCCATAAATCCAAATTAATAAGTAGATTATAATACAATGAAGAGGGGAGAGGCGTAAGATAGTAAAGGAACCTCGAGTCAGGAGCCAGAAACCATAAGACATAAACCAAACAAATCCATTCTGAAAGATTGCCATGTGCTTCGTAGGGGTCGAGACTATCTACGCCAAGAAACGCTCAAAAGCCCCATATAATCAAAATGCTTTTCATCTTTACTTTTGCTCTTACTCTCTCGCTTGAGCACCGGAAGCTCTATACCATACGTCACCACCCCATCGCATTAATCGTTCTACAGCAGTGGTAGGAGTAACTGCTGGTCTAACATCGAGGAAGAATACCGGCTCTCCAGTGGGTTCAGGAGGACCTGAGTAATAGTCTATCACGTATCTAATCTCTTTCTTCTGGCCATTGTATTCGCGCTGGACAAACCAATCATGTCGATCGAACGGAGGTTCTGTGCTATGTCAAGTTAGCCTTAAAAGTCCAAAGGTGTATTCAAAGAATTCAAACGTACGCAAAAGCACTAGGATAAATCTTGCCCAAAATTTGGATCATGGCGGCTTTAGGTGTCATGTCTGTCGGCCGCCCCATAAACCTGATCAACTTGGGCTGAACCTCATCCGCTCCTGCATCTAATACTTTGCTGCTGCCCTCTTCACCTCTCCTGCAAGCTTCCCATCCTTTACCCAACCCTCTGCCAAATCTCCTCTCCCACTCTACGATCTCAGCCCAGGCTCCCTCATTAAGAAAGTTATGCACCGAGACCATGCTTTCAACCGCAGTAGCATCCGTATCAGTGTACCCCTTTCTTAGAAGAGCGTTGTACATCTGCTGTGGAGAAGGGTATTCCCAGTTCCCTTCGCCTGATCCTTTGGGTATGGTGGAGGGTTCGCGCTCAGTCGGGAGAGAGACTGTTTGATGCTCGGCCGGAGCCTGTGAAAGATCGGAGAACATATAGTTCAAAGGATTGTATTTCGCAAATTTAGAAGGAGCGGAGGAGGAAGTTGGTTGATGGAGCTCGGCAGGTGTATATGGACATGCGGTTTCAGGAGATGGAGTTTTGGGCTTAGGTACTGCGGCGGGAGTGGCATCGGAGGACTTCTTGTGCATTGGACATCCTGGCTACAGATTTGTTAGTCAAAGAATGAGACGGGGGTAGCAAAGAAGCTATACTGGTGGCTCCCGAATGTTATCTGTTGGTATAGCACGCGGTGGTACTGGTCGCGCGTTGACGATTGAGACGTCCGAGTCTACCCAGAACCAGCCCATTTCTAGGGATTGTCGAATTCAATAAAACAGATTATTGAGGTTCGAGAACGATAGGAAGGTAGGATGAGGCTGAAATTGTTGATGTTGCACGTCATGGATTGAAGAGTCGAATGCGCCTGGACAGTAAACATATTCCGAAATTTTGCCGCTGATCCCGACTGCTTCCGAGCCCCTTTCGTGCGACATACTCACTGTCTTCTCTCCAACACCAAGCGGTCCGTGAAATATAAAAGTTCATTTTCCTGTAATAATGTATTCAATCGCCAGTGTGATTTGGTTGCCTTGCTTATGTGATAGTCATGACTTCTGATCTCTCTAGGCGTCAGCCGCAGCACAAAGCTGAGTTGTATTCTTTCATTTGCAAGTCTCTTTGGTCTACTTCATAATTTTACTGCTGGACTTGAGAGAAATGTTTCCTATGGCCCAGTTGATTCACAATCCAGCTTCTAGAGCCACCGTCAAAGGAATGGACGAAATTATTCGTAATCTTTGGCTTGGGGAGTAAGATGACTCCACGCTCACTGCCTCTCCTGTTCGCTTCTCTGACTCATGAGATAGCATCTTATCTACTTATAACATCGAACAACTTAAAGAGAAGCGGATTACTAAAGTCATATCATTGATTGACCAGCCTCTACCAGATTGGCTAAGAACGCAGTACGAGATTTTGGGCATCCAGCACTTGGCCCTCCACGTTGAAGACGACTTCTTAGAAGATATTCTTCATCTCATGCCCCAAGTCTGCGACTCCATTCAAGAAACCCTCTCTAGTGGAGAAGGTGTGCTAGTGCACTGCGCCCTGGGGATGAGCAGGTCTGGAAGTGCTGTCATTGGATATTGTATGTTATATACCTGGTCTATTGTGATTAGGTACTGAAGCAAAGTCAGTGATGCGAAGTCAGAAGAGTGGACGAGACAAGACACTGGCATTTGTAAAGCAAAAGCGTCCAAGAGTGCGACCGAATTCAGGATTTTGGGAGCAGCTGGAGATCTGGGAATCTTGCCGATATGAAATTTGGGAAGAGATTGACGGCTTGAGAAGAGAGAAAGCTGCATATAAGAACTGGAAAGAAAGAGCAGAAGAACAGATGAAAGAGAGAGTCCAAGGATTTGAGGAGTCAGGTATCCATTGATCCAAGCTGAGCAATATATTTCAATTTTTGAGTCCGCTTTAAGTTTTCAAACTTTGTTTTGTCAAGTTTCCTGTCATGAGTTCTTATTTCGTGACCACTGACAAAGATGGGTTTAATTACGTGATGCTGTCTTATGATACTGGAGATCTAAGATCGAGTTTAGTCCTAACACTGGATGAGAGTACGCTTTCAGGTGTTCACATTCCACTTCACTTCCTGTGACACCAACCAGGAGATTCTGCAATGTGACAGCTCGCGGCTAACGTCTTTTAAAGTGATTTTAAATTTATTTCTATTGATCCTAAATATTTGAAACTTGTTGCATCATTTTTTGCGCATAAATTGTTCGGACATGTAAAATGAATTGTGCCACACATCACTGTACGGCCTAGTTATTTTGTGTACCACCCTAACCATTTCGTGTACCCAGTTTGAACGAGCCACTTTACTGTACTCGTGGACACTTTACACCCACTGCAGCTACATGCTGAGAATGCTGAATGCCACGAGGGCATCCTGTGTATTTGGCAAATCCATGCCTTGTTGATTGCGGATCAAATCCGTTGATAAAAGTCTCGCCAAAACTTGTTTTGGCTGAGACGATGTTGTCTATTTCATCCAGGGGGAGGGTGGGATGGCGAAGCATTTGGAGGAGAGTTCGAGTCAGGATCAGGTGAAACTACAATAGCAGGTGAATTCCGAGTATCGGGAGTAGCGACGACATGTGGAGTTAGAGTGTAACTTCGTATAGGAGGTGTATGATAAACCATTTGTGGGACTTCAAGTGTGTCTGCTCGTCTACGCACTGAAGGAACCTCGTTATATACAGATTCAGGAGAATTTGTTAGTTCCGTGGATATTCGCTCGGCAGGAGGAGAGCTTGTTCTGGGTATGCTTGTTTGCGTAGATGATGGGAATGGATAGTGTGATGGTTCTCCTCCAGAATCGCTTGCAATGCCATCAATTCCCAGCCCAGAGACTACGCTGCCAGTAAAGCTGGCTCTTGAGGACTGTCTGCGCAAAGGGGTTGCATTCCCATCTGCATCCCTGGTCGGATTATATTGTTCCCTGATTTGGGGCAGGTTGATGTTCCGATGCACTTCCCCAGGGATTTCAGGGAAGTCGTTAGCTTTTCCCAACCTAAACTCAGAATCGTCGAACATGTCGTGAGCCGCAGTACCAACGTACTTGTCAATTTTGATCAAGGCCTCGGCTACTTTACGTCTATTCCCAACATCAGACATGAACGATCGTCTGCCTTGGCTGAGCTTTGTGCTGGAACGAGTGGCAGTAGGAATCATTCCATTCGATGTTCTTTCGGCTTCATTTGAAACGCTAGGGCGAGTGTGCGAAGCTTCTGGAGTGGAGACAGAGTGAGTAGAGATTGGACGTTGATGGTCCCGGATTTCGTGCATCGAGCAGGTGCAATGATGTACAGATGAAACTGAGTTGGATTCTCCCTTTACAGCTTCCATATTTGTCGCCAAAACAACATAGAGGGATCCAAGAGCAGCAAGCACAGTTCCAGCTATAGGCGCCCATTGGCCTGTAAGCATAATTTTAGTCAAAACAGTGAGCCAACATCGGTCGGAAAACCTACCAATACTAGCGATGGGCTCAGTCTGGTATTTGACTTGATGGCTGAAGAAGTTTCTCTCGCCGAGAATAAGGATGGCAAGCACTGCTGCACCAAACACAGGTATTTCTACGGCACTCAAAAACTTCCTGATTAAGTTGTTGACTCCTTTCATTTCTCTCGGTGTCGCACCATTTGTTCCTTCAATGGGTTGTTCATCCTGATCTTGGTGACCAAAATGTGTCTTGAAATTAATCTCGAGAATCTTGTTCCACATGAAAACCAAGGAAAGGACAGCAGGAATACAGCATCCTGCTCCCACCAGGATTGCCGTGTCAAAAGTGAATTTGTCCGGGGCTGGAATCACATAGATGTTGTTCGCCGAGCCACCCCGAAGAGGAGAGGTTGGCCCATCAGAGACGGAGCAAGTGAGACCACAGTTGGTGGCATAAGTGAAATTTCCTACGTTAAAAGATACCGGGTTGCCAAAATCGTCGTGCAAACAGCGTGAAGTGTTTATCCGAAAGAACTCGACAGTCAAGCTCAATAATCCTATATGAAAGGTTAGCGGTCAACGCAAGGGTGAACGTAAAATGATACCACTTACCGGCAAGAATGAGGCCAGTCCACAGGAAAATGGTATTCCGTCCGGGATCATAGAAGTATGTCTTTGAGAGTCGGACAGTGACTGGGGCAGCCAAAATCCCTATCGAGCACAGCTGCAAGGCTCCATAGACATCCATATCAACAGCGCCTAGAGTCAGGATTTAGTCATCAAGGAAACGTATTGGATTGGAGAACTCACCATCCGCATGAACTGCGGCGAGAACAATTCCGTGGATCGCAGCCACTGATGGGAAAAGTAATGCAGCTGCCAAGCATGCGTTCCTCAACCACTCGGCCTTCCGGGCCAAAAGACAGGCTGCTATAAGGACATAGTATCTACCACGGAAAGAATTAATACTCAGGTGACGAGACGTCGAGGTTCCGCGTAGGTCCCGTGAGGAGTGAAGAAATGGAGCGACGGCTACTTACAACACCCTTGAGCCTGGGCCATACTGGCCAGATACTGGCCAGGCACAAATAACTTGTAGCGCGTTGCTGCTACTCCCATTCGTGATTGCAGACGTCGCATTTTGATTGACGAGAGAAATCAGCGCCGTCGCAGGTACGGCTGGCATAACTTGCGGTCGCCGCTTCTTGGAGAGACAAGGTGGCTCAGGTCCTCGGTACAAATTCCTCGCGTCCAGCAGGTATTCGCTGGTCGCTATGAAGAGGCATTGTTTGCTTGGAGAGCCAAGAATGCCTCGTAGTCAGTCGACAGAGCACGTTTATGTTCACTTGAAGGTGGCAGTGGCAGTGGCGTACATTGGCGTTCAGGAGACCCAGTCGGACTGAATGAGGAAGGCAACCGATACACACGAATCCTCTGAGGGTGGAGGAGCTACTCGGTGAGCATCAGCGCTTCCGGCGTACTGTATATAGCGGAAGACTCAGGACGATAAGATCAATCATGAGAGATGTGATGCCATCCCTTTCCATGTGACCAATCTTGTAGTCTTCATCCCAGTCTTTCAATGCGTTGTGCGCTCAAGGTCAATAATCTGTCCTCTGCTGTGACATGATGTCGGTGGCGGGGAGATCGTGGCTGGGCCGTACGAGTAAGCGATCCATTTCGTACGTGAAGTGAAGCTTCTGCACCTCATCTGGCGCAACACCAAAACTCAGCGCCATTTGATTTTCACCATCAGAGGCGCAGTCATGATCGGCTCGAGGCATTTGTTGAGACAATTTCGCTCTCTGTGATCTCTCCTTCCATCTCGCGGCAGCTCTGGCAAAATGGCCCAAGACCTGGGTAGCACCAGTGAGATCAGAAACTGGCATTCGATCATCACCCTCATCGTTTTCGTCCTCACCAGTAAGTGAAAGCCACGCAAAATCATATCGTGCGCACCAACTCACGCTTTGATCTAGACATCAATGTTCTTTTCCCCTTTCATATTCCGCTTTACATCCCTCGCCCACTTTCGAATGTCGTTCTAGATATCCTCAGTGCCTTCCGAGTGACATCGCCAAGACAGGATCGCTCTCAACCTGATCACGTGGAAGAAAATGGCCGCAATGGCCAAGCAAAACCTTCCAAGTTTGTTCGATTGAGATTTCCCATGAACTTTGTCACGTCACCCTTGATAGCAGATCTCTTCTTGCTTGCCATCGGTGCCATTGGTCGAACGGAGTGGCACGATGGAACTATTGGCGCCGACAACATTTCCCCAATCAGCATCATGGCTTTTTTCTTCACGTTGGCATATATCGCAATCTCAATTGATGCTTCTGGTCTCATCCGGTACCTAGCATTCAAGGTCCTTCAGAAAGGAGGTAAGGTTGGACATCGTCTGTTCTTCTACCTCTATGCCTTCTTCTTTAGCTTAGGTAGCTTCATCGGAAATGATCCAATCATTCTATCAGGGACAGCTTTCCTAGCATATATGTAAGTCGCCGCCTCTCAAGTTTCAGCCTACCTTAGTCACCGACTTCAAAGTACTCCCGTCGCAAGAGTGTTCCCTCATGAATGTCCACGACTCCCTTACTCCACAATTTATATAGATGAGCCGTACTGACTCTAGGAATTTAGGACCAGGGTCTCCAGCAACATCATCCACCCAAGGGCCTGGATCCATACACAGTTCGCTGTGGCGAACATTGCCTCTGCAATTTTGGTCTCTTCCAACCCGACCAATCTCGTCCTTGCGGGTGCTTTCAATATCAAATTCATTGTTTACACTGCAAACATGATCGTCCCTGTTGTTGTCACTGCAATTCTGCTCTTTCCTTTCTTACTGTATATTGTATTCGCAGATGAATCCCTGATCCCATTCTCGATCAAGATGCACGAGCTCTCTGAAGAAGCGAAGGCCAGGAAACCCGTGAATCCAAACATCCCCAATGCTCGAGGAAATGCCGAAGAAGAGGAAAGAAGACTCGCAAATAATGAAGAAGGAATGCTTCTCTCACTCGAAGAGATCATGAATCCTTTCTTAGATAAAAAGGGGGCGCTCGCCGGGGCGGTAATCATGGCTACGACCCTTATCACCCTTCTCGTACTCAATGCTGTCTCAAATGGCTCGAAAGAACACCCCGTCTACTGGGTTACATTACCAGCTGCTTTTCTCATGCTTTGTTTTGATTTCGTAATGGGATGGCGAAGTAGAGAGCAGACTCGAGACATCGCTCGGAAAGGCCGAGAGGAGATAGAACGTGCGCAAGCTGAACGAGCACTCAGAGAGGAAGAAGAAGCAACACAATTTGCTGTTCATTCTGAAGAAAGAAAAAATTCGACAGAATATGGCCCTGGCGGAACACAGACATCTGCACCACCGATCAACAGCAGTCATAGCGCAGAAGATGACAACGCACTGCCAACAACTACTATCGAATCTTCAGTGTCAATGCTTGTTCCGGAAGCCGACTTGTCACAGAATGGCCAATCGTCGACCAGCGCGATGAGCACCCTGAACGAAAAACACGGTCTCCCAGATGAATCGGATGCGAAAGATCATGGAGAAATGAATGAGAAGGGTATTCCAAACGGTGCTGCTCTTGCGCGGCAGAGGGAACGGTCTACACTCATATCTCTGCTTCTCGATGCCTACAAGTGGTCTCAGGAGACATTTCCAACTGTGACAGCGGTGATAGCACATCTGCCATTTGCGCTGCTGCCTTTTGCTCTCGCCATGTTCGTACTTGTGCAAGCATTGGTCACGAAAGGGTGGGTTCCTGTATTCGCCCACGGGTGGGATCATTGGGTCAATAGGACAGGAACCGTGGGTGCAATTGGTGGTATGGGGTTTTTGTCTGTGATTCTATGCAACGTATGTTTACTTGTTCACCAATTTTGTCCGAACCACTCAGAAATGCTAACAACTCATACCATGTGTAGTTTGCAGGCACGAATATCGGTACCACCATTCTCCTCTCACGTGTAATACAAGCGTGGCAAAAAATTCATCACAACAATGGAATTGCTATCACTGATCGCACATTCTGGGCGACAGTGTATAGTATGGCCCTAGGTGTGAATTTTGGGGCTTTTTCGATCGCGTTCAGCGCTTCCCTGGCTGGACTTCTTTGGCGTGATATCCTTGCCAGAAAGCATATCCGTGTTAAAGGTGTTGAGTTTGCTCGTGTGAACCTCCCAATCATCGCCATCTCCATGGCTGTCGGCTGTGCAGTTCTCACTGGCGAGGTGTACATTATTAGAAACAATAATCCTTACAATATGTGACGGCTATCAATTTCTGGAAGCATCGCCCTGGGTTTGTACGTTTCAGATGGCTTTTGGCCTCATCAAAACAAAGAGGGGTTCGCTACGGTCGAAACAGAGTCACTCCAAAGGAAACAGCTGTTCTGCACTTATCACCCGCGTTTAGGCCAGAACTCTGTGGATTGGGAACTTTGGGAAAAGAGGCAAGTTTCTGTTGAGGATGAAACCAAGACTGCGTTGAGAATCCGCGGCGTTGATGATATCTTCGTTCGCCTCCTTCGTAGCTTTGATACGAAAAGTATATTGAATTGGACTAGATCAAGAGCCAATTGAGTCCTCAGATGGTTATAATTTCCGCCACCGAGTGTGTCAGATATAAAAAAAAACTGCGAACACAGTTGATGAGCCGGTGGTGCGAGCCGGTTTTATGAATACATTCGAATATATTACTTGGATAATTGTCATAGATGATACTTGTTCACGAGGTAGAATATCTAATTGAGTTGCAATTCTCTTGCAGTAGCTTGCTTCGGCTCTCTTCGAATACGTCCGTGGCATGCCTCTTCTTACCTAAATACCATAGCATGTCGAAGTCTACTTGTTGTCTTTAGCTTCTCTCTTCATTAGATCTCGGTCCTTACCCCGTGTCATAACTATAATGGCCCCTGACTTTCCATAATAGATGTGAGTGCAACAACATCAAACCGATTTCCCCAAGTCTATCTCTTCGTGTTGAGATCTCCTCCAATCCCAAACTTCTCCTTAAACTTTACAATCACACTGCTTAGAAATGAAACACCGAAACCGTCATCCAACATCGAGATGGCGAGGACAAATAAAGTAATGGGAACAGCCACGGCCCAGAACAGCCAGAAATTATCGCCTCCAGGTGCATAGCTGCCTTGCATACTGAGCATTGCAGCGACGGTCGAGAAAGGAAGGAACACAGTAGCTAGCAACGTCAATCTTGCAATGCCATGGTTCTCATTAAGACCCTGTTTTCCTTCCCCGATCGCAACAAGGGCCGTAAGGAGGCTGATATTCTTCTCGATGCGCTCCATCGTCTGCTGCGTAATCGACTGCAGGAACGAGAAATCCCCCTTGATATCCTGAGCTTCTTGGGATGCAACAGCATGAGCATTATCGTGTGGCCAACTTTGCTGACCTCGCGTCCGACATTGCTCCCCCGCTCTCTTGATGTACTTGAAGTACTTGGTGCATCGTCGCCGGTAGATGTACAGATCCTTGAGGTACATTTCCAGATCACGGAAACCGGGTTCTTCTTTCTCGAGGATGTACTCGACGGTTGCCAATTCTCGATTCACGTATTCGTTGATTACGACCCAGTTGGATGCAACGATGCGGTACAGGTCGCCGAGGATGAGGAAGCAATCCGAGCAAGCGTGGCTCAGAAGGGATGGATTGGTCGAGAATCGTTCGTCTAAAAATTGAGCAAGGGCTTCTCTAGTAGAAGATGAACGCGGAAATGATTCAAGCGGATTAGATAGATATGATCGTTTTCTGAAGCTGCGGTAGCCTGTTGGTCTTGCTTGGGTCTCCTGGGACGCGAGACGAAATGGTGGATCAAGAAGGATGATGCCTGTCCAGCCTTTCTGTGGAAGGGCAGCTTCATGGAACCAGATAGTGACAGCTTGCCTAGCGCAAAGCAATGTCTTGTACTTCTTTCCCATCCTCTCTCTCGGGATTAGCTTTCCAGCCTTACGAGGAACATTCGTCGTCCCAGTGGCGGGATGCATGAAACTCCTTACTTCAGAAGATAACTTCGAACTTTGATTTTCAATATCAGAAGCTACTTCAATTGTGTTCAAAGGCTCGGAATCTTCGCTCTGGAGAATAGTAAGGGTTTCAATGAATCGTATTTGTAAATGATCATGGAGCTTTTGTCGTGATGGGAGCGCTGGAATGCGTTCAGCCACGTTTTCTATTCTGTACCAAGGTTCGTTGTTAAGATGATCGGCAAAGAATTGCGGATCAATATCATACTTTTCTCCAAGCATACAAATTGTTCGGGCGCATATGTTTTCGACGAGGAATAACTTGCATGTATTCTTTGACGTGGCTTTCTGAAGCTCGTCGGCGAGATTGTCAGCCCCATCAACGCCGTCGATTTGTAATTCGGGATGAGATTTTCCATCAAACAATATTGTGGCAACTGTAATATTTGCTGAAGTATGGGTAAGCCTCTCCTCGGTCTCTAAGAAACTGTTCAGGTGGTTGAAGCCTGGCGAGGATCGAGCAAGGCGATCAACGAATGCTGAATAAGACGTTGCGGGCTTTTTCTTCACTTGCGACATGATTTGATAATTAAATGACAAGTAACTCGGATAACGGATAAGAATAAAATTAAATGACTTGGGGACTTTTAAAGACAAGAGAAGCATTGAAAAGAGACAGCAGCTTCAGCCCCAAGCTCACCGAGAAGAGGCTGTGCAGAATGCTCGCGTGACAAATCACAAGTAACAGAATAGAATGTCTCAATTAGATAAATGATAGTGGCATACGTAACGCTCAAAAAGAATCTCAGGGCTACTTAGCATCCTTCTCAAAGCTCTCTCGACGTGTTCCTCCAAATGATGTTCATGTTCATTATTGGCACCACTTCTATGGCCACAATCAGAACAAAGATTACTCTCTAGTAACTCTAAATTATCGTATTTATTAGGACACTAACTCCAAAGGCACGACCGTGAGATGAAACAATTACTGCTGGTTGAGGACGGAAAAGGTGTTCGAAATCTGCCACTCTTCACCGCCCTGATCACATCCTTCCAAGCCTGTCCTGTGACCTTTCACCCATCCGTCAAGACTTCAGCCGTTCATAATGAATCCTACTTATCAAACCTCATATTTTATCGTCTTTGATCGAAAGCAGATTTAAGAAAGACCAACTACCTAATATCCAGGTAGCAAACCTCAACCAGGTATAATCACGTGCAAGTCACCTGCGGCGCATGTGGTTGCAAGGCCCGAATTTTTGTTCTCTTTTCCCTTCATCTACAAGATTTTAAAGCCATTTTTTACCCTTCCCTTTCAGCATACTCTTTTCGCGTTGATGGTCTCATCTTACCAAAGAGAGATATAGATCTATTTCTTTTTTGACGAATCGCGCTAACAACAAGAGTTCTCAAATTTATGTTCTTCAAACTGCTCGATGAATAATATCTACTGAATGACATGGCCTTCAAAACAGAGCTTGCTTCTTATGAAGACATAGAAATTCTCATTGACTTATATCTGAGGGCTCTCGAAAATGATTCCCTTTATCCATTCATGTATCCCAACCTTACTTGGGAAGAGAGAATACGATTTGAGTCCAGTGGGCCCAAACGAGTCTTCCACACACAACCATGGACAAAGATATATAAGATTGTCGAAGAAGAAACCAAGTAATAAAACTTTGTTAAAAGCCTGGAACTGAAAGCTGATATGCTTAAAGTAAAATCGTTGCTTGGGCCCGTTGGCACTACCCACGCGAGCTGACCGAGGCTGAACGAGAGATGGAAGGGGATCCAGATTTGTTCGATACCAATATTCCAGCAGGTGCGAATACTAAGCTATGCCAAGAGCTATTTACTCCGCTCGAAGAGGCAGAACATAAGTATGTGGATCGCGAGAACGGTTATTGTGAGCATCCCCCACTCTGCTCAACTACATCGAATTCTAACTCCCTCAGTTCTCAATTACCTGTTCGTTCACCCTGAATACCAAGGCCTTGGACTTGGCGTCAGGCTGTTAAAGATAGGGATGGATGAAGCGGATAAGACAAATAGAAGCATTTTTCTGGTGTCGACTCCCAGTGGATTAGGACTTTATCTAAAATGGGGATTCAAGGAAATTGACAGGTTCGTGGTAGATCCAAGGCCTTACGGCGGGAAAACCCAGGTTGTTTGGATCAGTATGAGACGAGATCCGGGTCATCCGTTGTAACATGGATCGATTCAAATTGGGAGCAAGGCTGAGAAGAGGTAAAGGTGAAAGGCGGGGTAGAAAGCCTGACACTAACTGAACCGCACTACCTTGACAGCCAGTATTAAAACTATCATACATTTCCCCAACTCGAAAATTACAGCAGCATCCTGATGCTTGACGTGTTACTTTTGCTGAGTTTGTTGCGATCAGATTTTCTCTCACATCTGCAATCTTTTGGAGGTTATCTTGTTTAGTTCTCTAAGCTATGGCTTGTAAATTCTACGAGTACAATTTCTTGTTCAGCCTCATTCTTTACATTTCATCGTAATCACTCCTTCTCAGCCTGAACCTAGAGTATTGGACAAGTATCAACACCTTCCCTACGGCTGGATTATTTCATCGTTTGTAGTAACGTGCATGTCAGACGAGACGAAATTTTGTCTCATTGTGGGGTGGATGTGAACACCTTGGTAGCGTCGTTTCTCATCGGACAAGACTTGCTCCTGATAAGCTGACTTCGATATTTCTTTTCCTAACCCCACAGATTTTTATGCAAGGTTGATTCGTTTCACCGCCAATTCTAGGCACTGCATGGCGAAACTTCAACTGCATAAAAAGATTTTTGAACCATTCCAATATCTAACGATCTGCTGTGACCTTTCTTGTGGGCAGGGCTCCCTACTACATGAGAAATCCTAACTTCCCAACACTAACTCCACTGTTCTAGAAAACGATGCCAGTCATCGAAATCGCTGTCCTTCCAGTGGTTGTTGTAGGCGTCGTGCTAGCAGCAAAAACCCAGGGATCAATCCTAGATGTCTTTGGCATTCTTTTAAGGCTAAATTTGGACATACCTGTTGATCATCGGCAAGTCTTTGAGACATCTGCCTCGCTACCATTTATCGGCAGTCGTAGTAATGATATGTGCATTCTTACATGGTCGTGGTCGTCGCTAATTACGGAACTACCTTCATAACATGTTTACATTAGATCATGAACGTAAGATTGCGATTCAGCAGTACTGCCTCGCCACGTACAAAGGACTCAAGATATAACTCCCTACATTCCTCAAACACAAAGTTATCGAGAATCACTTCATACTGTCTCCACGTACAGAGAAGTCGAGAAATCACTCATGATCCTCCTCAAATACAAGGTACTAGAGAGATTATTTCTTACCTTCCTCAATAACAGAGGAGTCAAACTACCAGGCCTCACCACCGCCAGTATCAAGTCATCAAAACCTACGAGTCGTCTACGGTGTGTGATGCGGCCTGATGAGTACGAGGACTGCATTACACGAAGGCCAAAGGTGTAGCGCTAGGTACGTGACCTGCAACCATCACACGAGCTTTTTCCCCTCCGAAGCACTTATTCAAGCTTCATTCATTTGATGATCAATTTATTAATAGTAATAGCGTTCGGGATCCGAAGTGGTGCTTGAGTCGGGAAACCCTGCTGACAATAGATGTCCTCTGATTTGCTCGGCTATTCGCACAATTGGCCTCAAGTCACAATTCTAGTTCTCATTTGGGTTTAAGGCGTGCATTCTGGGCGCAGCTAAACAAACTACGGAGGGAAATTCCGATCATGCCCTGTGTTATGATAATATCTAAATCTCCACCAATTTTTTTTCCCGCTGATCTCCGTTTCTTTTCATCAGTTCTTGACTGTAAATTTCCTAGCGTATTTGTTATTCTGACTTGTTTGTTGATCTGCTTCTACTCCCGGCTCCTTTCAAGCATCTTTGGAATGTGCGACACATCAAATTAAAAGATCAAACTTTGATGTAGCATAGACTTCTCGCAATATTGTCGGTACGGCTGAGCGCAGGCGTTCTCTGGCAAAGACATGGCTTGCATTTTCGACTCAGCTTTCGGGAAGCTACTGCTTGAGACAATGATTTGGTTGGATACTAGGTCGCGCGACTTCTGCTCTTTCTCAGCCCCTTGTCTGATTTCCCAAGATCGGATGCTATTTAACGTGTTTCCTCTTCAGAAGCCGTTATCCTCATCGAGACTTCGTCATTAGGCAAATCAGGCCATGAATATCTCAAAATATTTTTTGTTATTCTTGTCCCTGGTCTTGGGCCGAGTCCAAGGTGCAACCCATACTCATCATTGGGACATTGGATGGCAATTAGCAGCGCCGGATGGGTTTGTGAGACCTGTCATTGCTATCAACGGACAATTCCCACCTCCCGCAATCCATATTCAAAAAGGAGATCGAGTTATCATTCAAGCAAATAACAAGCTCGGAAATACATCAACAACTCTTCATTTTCATGGTATATTTCAAACTGGAAGCAATTCTCAAGATGGCCCGAACATGGTCACTCAATGCGGAATTCCACCTGGGGGAAGCTTGACGTATGATTTCGTGGTAAGAATGCAACTCATCGCATGCAAGATAGTCCTTTCTAACATGGACCCCGTAGGTTGATCAACCAGGGACTTATTTCTATCATTCACGCGAGTTGGTGAGGATCTGTCTCAATGTACCCAGCGCTAATAATCTATCAGATTTTGAAGGCCAATATCCTGATGGTCTTCGTGGTCCTCTAATTGTGCACGATCATGATAACCCTTACAACCATCAATACGACGAAGAATTAACACTCACCCTTTCAGACTGGTATCACGAGCAAATCTCCGTCCTCTCCAATTATTACTTGAACAATACGTTAAACTCAGATTCCCCAGAGCCAATCCCGTATTCTGCTCTCATCAATGATGCTCAAAATGTTAAGCTCAACGTCAAACCCGGTACAACATACCTGCTACACATCATTAACTTTGCATGTTTCGCTCAGACATATCTGAGATTCGATGAGCATAATATGACCATTGTGGAAGTCGACGGAATCTATACTGAACCTCAGGTTGTCAATACTGTGTACTTAACAGTTGCGCAGCGCTACTCGGTCCTTCTAACCACCAAATCAACAACAGCTAAGAACTATGCTGTCCTTGCAAAATTGGACGAGACTATGTTCGATGGATACAATGACACGGATGATGATGGTGGTCTTTCTCCTGATGTTCTTCCCGATGTTTCTGCTTGGTTGGTATATGATGAGCAGAAACCACTTCCTCCACCATTGAACTTCACATTAGATGAGTTGAGCAACCTCATTATTGATGATTTTGATCTTGTACCACAGGATAAGATGGTCCTTCTTACAAACCCAACCCAGCAATTCGTAATGAATCTCAGTTTCTTTACACTGGAAGGTCAAAATAGGTAAGCGTCACACCAACTCTTTTTCATAATCTGTGCTGATGCAAGTATTTAGAGCAGGGTTCAATAACATTACTTGGCTGCCGCAGCTCGTTCCCTCTCTCTTTACAGCTCTCACCACAGGCGAGGCAGCAGCCAAAGCTGAGACCTACGGTGTCAACGCTAATGCGATGGTGCTCAACCATAACGAGGTCGTCGAGGTGCTGATCAATAATTTTGATAGTGGCTCCCACCCAATACATATTCATGGACACGCTCCACAACTTGGTGAGCTCTTATTCCCTCTCATTTTTAACATAATACCAACAAAAATAGTTGCGCGTGTCCCGGGAGCCGACGATGGCAGTCAGGTATACTTCAATGGTGACGAGTCTAAGTTCCCCGCCTCTCCGATCAGGAGAGACACGTGGTTGTTGGCTCCAGGCGGGTACACGTTGATCCGCTTCGTTGCTAACAATCCCGGAGTTTGGTTCTTTCACTGCCATATGGATTGGCATAACATTGCTGGTTTGTGACTCCTTCTTTACACAGTTTACGTTGGTGCAAGAATTAACGTGGTAAAAATAGGACTAGCGGCCACTTTCATTGAAGCGCCACTTGAGTTGCAGAGCTCTCAAACAATATCAAGGGACTGGACGAATAATTGTGCAAAGCAGGGATTTGGCGTCGCAGGAAACGCGGCGGGGAATACGAAGAATTTGGAAGATTTGAATGGAGCGCCAACGTTGCCAGGGTTGCTGGCTCCTTATGTTGGTGATCCGCCGATTTGATGGAAACTAGAACAGTACGTCATTGAATACCATCAAGTTCAAGAACGCCTCTTATGGAGAGGACATTTTCTTGAGCAGGTTACTAGTCAAAAGTAGTTAGGCTTGAGCTTAACGATAATGAATAAAATCTAGTGGATAACCACCCACTCACCTGCCTACCTACCTAACTTGCCAATGGCCACGTGACCATATCATGTCTAATTTTAAAGAAGGGGACTAATAGAAAAACAACCCTATTCTAGATTATATCTAGCTCTTCTACAAACTTGAAGATTGGTACTTATTTGGAATATTTTATTATAAAGTCACAGGAACATACGATGATTGTTTGCAACGTTGACATCTATCCTTCTCAACTTGTATCTTGCATCTTGTTCGATACCATTTACTATCTATGCACACCCCGGACTGTTGACATGCGCAATAACACAAAATTTGAGGAGAATCTATCTAACTTGTCTTGAAGCAATATTAAAACAGATCGTTGGCGAACTGGGTGTTTTGACGATAAATGAGCAGAAGGTAGAATCAGTAGATGTCGAGAACAAATCGGGCATGAGGGTAGGTAGCAGAGCAGAATTGAATCAATTATCACCAAAGTAGCGCCGTTTGTGCGTGACTTCTTTCAATAGCATTGCTTCCTGGCCTCGTTATATGCACTTGGGGGAGTCACTCTGTAGCGAGATTTGGATTGATACCAGCAACTTGGCAACTTAGGAAGAGATTATGTATTGATCTTCCTAATTTCCTCGCTTATTCTCCTAAGACGACAATTCTCCATGGAATTAAACACACAAATCAGTCAATAATTTACTTAATTTCACAATAATCAATCCTCCATCCCAAACAAACTCGCGAAAACGAAAGACAAAGCCTCTCAACCAACGACTTGCTCATTTCCGCTACTCAAACTGAGCTCACAGGACTGTCTTTGTTAATTTGATTTAGGTCGCATAGGAAAAAAGGTATGTTCATTCGATCTTTACTTTCAACAACACGCTCGATCTTCCCGAACTATTTCTCTTTCATCAACAGCTACCTCAAGCCTCCTTTCTTGTACCGCAAGAGAATCACTACTTCCTCATCCTTTCAAATACATTTAAGAACTCTGCACAACGGCACAGAAAGCCTCTTTCACAAGTATCATACTGTGATCCTACCAACGGTACAGCACGTAAGATGGATCTATCACTATAGATCTTTTTCTTTCACCTATCATTTCACAAATTCCCATCACATAATCTAAACCTTCAACCTTTCACAAGACCCTCCTCTTCAATTAATCTCAGTTTCCCCCGATTTCACTTTGGGTCTCGATAAGGATTCCTCACTTCTCGCCTTCCTTACGAGGAAGATAACTTAAGCATCTCAAACTTTTAGCACGATCAAATTACTCAATCATTTTTTCATTGGGGCAGCAAGTTGTTTTCTCTACAACCTTTTTCATTAACCCATTTTCTTCAACTCAACTCCTTCAACTCAACTCCCCTAGCACTACCACACATTAAACGTTTTGGTATTCCATCACATCTAACACTGCCTCAAAGTAACTGCTAGTACCAAAGCTAACTGTGTCATAGTCTTTCTCGAATCCTCTACTACACGAAGCAAATCTTCATTTATCGGCGGATAGGTCTTGATATCACTTGAGAACACCCAAGATGATTCTGCTACTTTATGCAGCTATGCTGCTTCAGTTGCACTTCATCAATATTGTTTCTGCTCAAGGAACGATCACGGTTGATATCACGACTTTGATTACTATAACCTCTTGCAACCCCACGGTCAAGGATTGTCCTGGCAGCAACCACCTTAGCTCCACTTCTGTCCTCACTCCGGCTCCTATTTTGCCTGTTACGCTTTCTACTATTCAATCGCTTTCGTCTTCGGAAGCCATTTCTTCCTGCTTTTCTAAGCGTTGCAACGCCGACAACTGCTTGCGAGCTTTTAAGCGAGGTAACGGTCAGGAGTTTTGCTCTACATTTACTCAAAGCCTTGTCACCAACACTGTGAACCTTCCAAGTTTTGCGACTCAATGTACAGGAAGCGTCATATCTCGGGTCAGTTCGGCGTGTACTTGCCTCAACCAAGGCTGTAGTACGTCGGTTATTGGCGCCAGCAGTATGTCCACGATGTCTCCAATCAATACCTATGAAAGCGTGCCCGCTGAATCGTCCACCACCTCAATACCCGTCAGCTTTGAATACGTTTCAACTGTGCAGATATCCAAGGCAACGAGCATTGGAGAGACACCTAGTAGCGAATTGACCTTATCTCGAACTTCTTCCTCTGATGTTGCTAAGTTGTCGGACATAACTAGTGAGACTCTAAGCCCTACGCCTGTTATGGAAAGCAGCGACGGCCAAATTTGGTTTCCAGGACCTTCGACCATAAATCAAGTCTCATCTCCAAGTCTGATTCCCGTGAGTGAGAGCAGCGATGGCCAGATTGTGTTTCCTGGACCTTCAACCACTTTATTATCAGTGCCAATATCTCCTTCAGCTGGAACTCAGGCAGCTACCTCCCAAGGTCCAGCTCAGTCGGCTTCCCAATCTCAGCAGCCGTCCGTTGCCCCTCCTCCAGCAAGCCAGAGCGTTGTCCCTCCATTTACGACAACTATTACGCAAACAAATGCTTTAGGAAGTGTTTTTACTTCAGTCTTTCAAGTGACGCCCTCTGGGCCTTCAGGAGTTTCGGTCTCGATTAGCTCAGCACCTCCAACTCCGAATCCCTCAACAACTCTAGTTTCGGTCACTTCGAACTCGGTTGGTTCTCCACAGTCTTCACAATCCGAATTGGGACCAGAGCCCTCTTTACAACCTTCGACTTCTGTCGCAACCCCTTCGCAAGCATCGCTTACACTAGCGAGTCAAAGCGCTTTAGCACCCTTTACTACAACCATTACGCAAACAAATGCATTGGGAAGTGTTTTTACCTCAGTGTTTCAAGTAACACCATCTGGTCCTTCAGGCGTTTCCATCTCTGTCAACTCGACACCTCCAACTCCGAACCCTTCCATGACTTTGGTTTCGATCAGTTCAAACCCAGTTACTTCTCCACAGTCTTCTGAGTCCCAATCTCCACAGTCTTCCGAGTCCCAACCGCCACTAGAGTCCTCTTTGCAAACTTCCAATTCTGTCGTAAGCACTTCGCAAATATCACCTCCGTTAACGAGTCACAGCGTTTTACCACCTTTTACGACAACTCTAACGGAGACCAACGCTCTTGGAAGCGTATTTACAACAGTGCTTCAAGTCACGCCGTCGGGTCCTCCACCAGCTTCGGGTGATTCTGCTTCACTAACTTCGAGTGCTTCTGCGTCGCTAGAATCGAGTATGGTGTCTAAAGAATCGTCCACAACACCGATTTCCGCTGAATCCAGCTCCGACTCCTTATTTACCTCACAAGGGTCCCAGCCACCAGCTGCTTCTTCATTAGCGAGTGAGAGCGTTGTACCACCGTTTACTTCAACTCTTACAGAAACTAATGCTCTTGGGAGTGTATTAACCACAATACTACAAGTCACACCATCCGGTCCAGCAAATATGCCAACGAGTTCCCAGCCTAATGCCGTCCCCACTGAAACATTGCCAAGCGGGCAATCAGCTGCCCCATCACCGACCCTCACTGGATTTCCAATAGTTACACCCCCACCATCTCCTACCTCGACTGACTGTGGCGAGTTATTTGGCACCACTTGGGGGCTTTGGTGTCTTTACCCTCGCGTAACGAACACGCCAACTTCTTGCTCACCATTTCCAGATTGTCTCTTTGGCATTACTGGTGTTGTCCCTCAGACCGTCCAAAGCGAACTTTCATATGTCTGCGATGGCACACCGTTGGATTCGGTAAGAATCCCCGGGCTCTATCAAGTGATGCGCTCTCAGGACAACCGCATCTAGCGGCACTCGATCCTCCTCACTCCTAATTCACGCTCTGAAAAGAAAATGCTGACTCCCCGGTGTTCCAGTGCTTAGGGATTACCGACGGCGCTTCTTGCTCGACATTTCCAGACTGTCTTTCAACCGAAATTGATACAGATGTCTGCTGGGGACTCCCATTTCCGGATTGCCTATTCACCTCTTATGTGCCCAGCATCACTTCGACTGTCACAACGTCGCCTCCGGGCTTCACAACAGAAACAATTAGTCGAACGGATTGGACAACTAACACCGTTTATACGACTACTGATAGTAGTGGCCAACAATTGATCCTACCGGTTATTATGCCTTGCTCGTGGTGTCCTACATTTGTTGACATAATTATATCTGGAATTCCTGATATTCTCAATATCGAGATTAATATTCCAGGGTTTCCAAAGCTTCCCAGATTCCATCTCCCTGTAAGTTTAGCAATTTTCAATAGTAACAACCTATCTTCCTGGTGTTGCACTTATTTTCCGCGTACGACCAAAAACAAATGCGACTGTTGTATATCAGCATCGACATTCAAATAAATATAACGAAATAACCTTCGACAAGCAAATATTAACAACAAGTCTTCAACTCTCACATCATCTACCCCTATTAGATGACTCAATAACTAACATATTCGACATAGTGCATCTTTTTCTGCAAGAAAGGTAAACCGCATCACAAGCCAAAACCACCGGTTGTGGACCAAGAACCAGAGGAACCATCTTCGTCAGCCACTTCAACCACCTCTACGTCGACATCATGCCAGGCCTCTACGGCAACGGATTGTACCGTATTTTTGACTGCGAGTGTTTCAGGAACCGTTACGAAAAGTGTGACCACAACAAGTTGTGTGACATTTGCACTATGCTCAGCCTCAGGAGCCACGACGACAACTGAAACAAGTACGACAACTTCTGCAACAGCAACCGTAAGTCCGTATTACATTGCAGCAAAGGATATAACAGACGCGGCAAGCTTCAATCAAATTACAACCCTTTTAGAGCAACAAACAGACCCGAAAACCTTACAAATCTTCTCGGAGCCGGGTATTGGATTTTATCTTGGTTGGTACCAGAACCTTGATCCAACCATGTTAAATAACTACACCCAGAATCCCGCAGTAAGTCTATTCAAAGTAACTGAAGAATATCTCTAACATTAACAGGTTGGCGGAATTACCCTATCTGTAGGTGGTGCTTTGAACTATATTGACGATGAAGTTGCGGACTTTCCTTTTCCAGATATATCTCTACCATCGTCGAAGATGGCTCGGAGACAACTCGGCGCAAATGTCAAACAGCAATCCTTGGCAGCTCTCCAACTGCAAGCAGTCTCGAAGCCTCCAGGTGTTCCGTATTACCCGCTGGAGTCATCCGGGTATGCTTATATGGAGACAAATCTGAACGTCAGAGTCTATCTTACCGACACTGGCGCAACTCCAGCTCATCAAGTAAGTCAATATGGAAGCTGATATAAGACAATGACTGATTGAAGACAGGAATATCAATCTATTATCTCTGCGACAGGCATTGCACCGGATTGGATTTGGCCGGGCAATCCGAACGGTCCTAATTTGCTTGACGAGCCATATCTTTACGAAACTGGTGTTTACAATGACTGGAATTCTCCGCCCGGAAACGCTGCCCTTGGATCCCAAGGTTGGCATGGTACATGCTTGCTCAGCAATATTGTGGGCGCATCTTGGGGTGTTTCTAAAAAGACTCGAGTCACAATTGTGAGACAGCCACAAGTAATGCCATACGGAAATTATTTCAACCTAGGCCTCCCGATATCTCCGCAAGGAACAATCCCTGGAGGTGGATCTTTAACCCAGCTACTAGTTACACTTCAAGCGACCCTTGCCGATGTAGTCGCTAAAAAGGCGGCTCAGCAAGCAGCACTATTAGCTTCTGGAATCGCACCTGGTCCAACAGATCTTTTTAATTTCGTGATGAATCTCTCACAAATTTGGGAAACTCTCGTTAGCTGGGTGCCAACACAAGCAGATGGCATATCCTGGTTTATATTCAGTTATTTCAAGGCCCTTATTGACCAAGGTGTTGTGATATTGGTTGGTTCTGGAAACAATGGATCTGTCGAGAGAGGGGGTGTACCATACTTGACATCAAGGCTTGCTTGGTGGTCCTCAGAGTTGCCTATCGTTGTTGTTGGGGCCGCCGGTTTTGACGGCCTGGCTTGGCCTGGGACGCAGTGGCAGATTGCTCCTGCATCATTGACTACAGCATTTCCGAACATGGCGGTACATGTTTGGGGTACGGGATGGAGTAGTAACTGTGCAGGTGGAGCGTCGCCAGATGAGACTCTCACAATGTCAGGGACATCCATCGGTGAGTCACCCTGTAGATGTCACATTATCACAAACTAATCGTGAAATCTAATATAGCTACCTCAACTGTATCTGGCCTGGTCGCAAATTTGCTGGACAATGATTTAGATCGACCTAAGATCCAAAACATCTGGCTATCGATCATGGCTCAACAACCTAATCTCACACCCGGCACTGCCTGGGTTCAAGCAGTTAGAACATACGTCACATCGCTCTCTTATTTTCGAACTGCTTCGGGAGGATCAGGCTTTGCGAATCTGCTTTATAATGGTTTAATTCCAGACCTCCCAGATGGTGAGCCTGTCTGTACCCCCCCAGCCAATGGAAAGCGACAGGAGGGTGGCAGTTGTGAGCCAACCAGTGCGATTGCCTCTGCTAGTCTTGCCTCTGCTAGTCTTGCATCCGCCAGTCTTGCATCCGCCAGCCTTGCATCTGTGGCTTCAGTTTCTAGTTTCGAAGCTGGAAGCAGTGCAGGAAATACAATTATTCCGCCAATAGCAACACTACCACCAGATCCCAGCTTCTTGAGTTCCCTCAAAAGCGCCGAATCAGTTTCCAGTTTCGAAGCTGGAAGCAGTGCGGGTAACACTATTAGGCCACCACCAGTCACACCATTACCACCATCCACCAGCAGTTCCTCACCTGCAGCGGCTATAACCTCATCGGCCGCACCCTCAGCTGCACCTTCCACAACTACAAACCCACCAGTTACGACTACAGCAAGTGGAATTTTCACTCCACCAAGTGGAGCTGTTCCTAACGTTGCATGCGAGGCCGTAGATCACGAAGGCTACGTTGAAGTTGGAATCTGGACCAACTATATCACGGATGGGGGCGGAGCTTTGGAGAGGGCCGAGAATGCCGCCTGTGGGATTACAGGATGGTCTTACATGCCTGTTGTGAACACTACCATCAAGGGCTGGGAGCCTAACGCGAGATGGTCGTTTTACATTCCCAACGTTACTCACCCACAGCAGTTGATATGCATAAGCAAAGGAGTAAGTGTCTCATTGATTTCTACTCATTGGTTACTAAATTTTTTAGATCGAGAATTCTGGGGGTCCGACAATTGGTGAATGTGACTTCGAAGCTTTACTTGGGCCTCCTAAGGAATAGTGGAGTTTTTATTGCTTTAAGGAGAGACTTATAACTGAATCGGAGTGATTTGGTTTCTCAACGGCATTCAGAAGCAAAATTATACGATAGCGAGCAATAAATGATTTCATGATTTGGACATTGAAGTGCTCTCCCTAACAGATTTTGTCGACAAATCCTTTCAATGTGACATTTCACCCGGTTTTAAATAAACTAAACACAAATAGGTCGTGTTTGTAAGAGTCTGCGCAAAAGAATACCATCTGCGATTTTAGCAGTCGTGTGTTTATATCTCTTTTTAATGTCGCTTAAGTGATCAAGAAAACATAGCTGGATTTTTGACTACGGAATGGACCTAAATTCACGGGGAAACCAGAAGAATTTTTTTTTATGAAAAAAAAAGAAGCGGAAAACGAGAGTAGAGTAGGCTACTCAAGTCTGCAGGGATAGCCGCCTGATAGGTTTCTTAAAATCGTAAGAACGTTGAGAGTAATTTAAGGTGATGCTTTACCAGTCGTTTAAAGAGTTAGCTCTTTTTCAATATCCTTGAAATTAGGATTATTTTTTTGCATACGAACACAAACCATATATGATTGGGCAATTTAATCCCCTCTACTACAAATAAGGGGCCCAATGTGTGGGCGAATGTTCAATGTCACATGTCCAGTCATTCTCTAGCAGGCCTAAACGAGTCATAATGCACAGAATCTTGAAGATTAACCACAAAGTCTGTTTTCGGAGAGTATTACAATATCTGGAGATTGTTATTACTGACATGATCAGTCCTCCTCAAGCCGTGCTCGTGGGTTGATACTTGGGGATTAAGTTTCTGTGATGGTAATAATTGCAGCGAGCTCTTCCATTCAGCCGGTGTTTTGAAAGATAGTAGTTCTTGTTGCTAGTGTACGAGGGGCAGAGGAGCAGCCAATAAAATAAGAATCTCGTTGGCCCTCAGCTAGCTCTCGATATGTATATTTCGGAAGAACAACCAGAGCAAA
>QYAI01000209.1:0-109139 GCA_003988855.1 Arachnopeziza araneosa
TTGCTTTGGTTGTCTTTCCGAAATATACATATCGAGAGCTAGCTGAGGGCCAACGAGATTCTTATTTTATTGGCTGCTCCTCTGCCCCTCGTACACTATTAAGTTGAAGGACGCTGTTGCCTAACTGATGCTGTTGGTTTAGTTACATTTTCGCTTAGATAGGTGTATCAATAGCAAATCCCCACCTATGCATATAGTCTCACCTAGGTGGTACAAATGAGTTAGGTACCTACCAGGTAACGTAACTTTAAGGAGATGGTGTAAGAATAGCCGCTCTACCCTGTATCAACCCTCAAAGCGAGTACCATAGCCTCGGTTCACCTGTCATTGTAATTCGCTAACAAGATCCTGATGTGCATAGAGTTGATCAAGGGATGTGTGAACACCGGGAAGGAAGAGCAACTATGGGTTGTGTAATTCTCGTGCAATTCTCTCTTGAAGAATCAACATCCTTTTACCCACCCATCAATATCATTCGTTTTTCTGGTTTGGATAAGGATAAATGGTATACCTGCTTCAAAGAAATAATAATCGGAAGATTTCATAGCATTCAAACATATTCCAGCTTTCATCACTCGCATAGAAGATGCCGCCGTCGCAACTCTCTTCTTCTCAAGCGATGCGAATAGTTCTTAAATCAAACCCTCCAATTTCAGCAGCTGGGTTATCTCTCGGGATGCATATGATACCGATCCGCTGATAAGTACCATCAAGACCCGGCCGCAGTAACAGTCCCCAAGTATTGAAGATATGATTGTTGCCAGCCTCCCACGTCTCAAAGTCCGAAATACGAATAATGACAATCTTGTCCTCTTCCAGAATGGCCTGACCACCCGCGAGATTCAGTTCTTGATCTAACCAGACCGCGATATCATTCTCATATGTTGAATTAGGGGCCGGGGAAGGCTTTAGGGTTATCAAGCCGAGAGCAGAGGTGACTTTCAAGGGAGAGAAGCAAGAGAATCGTGGCCCTGGAAAAAGATCTCGAATATCTTTACACCAACCCCGAAGAGTCAATATGGTGGCAGCACCACCTCCTAGAAAGACATCGGCGGTCTTGGGTTTTGAGAAGCCTATCAACTCAGCCGCGAAATCGTTGCCATGCGTCATGAATCGGTTACCATCATAAAAAATGCCAGATAGCTGATTGAACTCAGCCCCAACCCAACTCCAGGACGGGCCAGTTCCGTTATAAGACTCTGGGACTGCCCCTTTCCACAGCAGGCCTCTATGAACATCTTCCGCCCAGATCCCTGCCATGTAATGATATCCGGTCCGCTTTGCAAACTCACTTGCTAAACCCGCAATAGCTGGAAAGCGATCCTTTTTAAAAGTCAGCTGCCTCGCGCTGTAATCGCTTACTTGCGTGTACCACCATGCAAGCGTGGCGGAATCTCCTTCTAGTTTGAATGTGATTCCGTAATCTATGCGAAGAGGAAGGTTTCTATAAGGGATTTTATGTAGTTCTACGATATGCAAAGGTTGTAGGAGTGTCGGTCTTATTTCTGTAGAATTGACGGTTTGGCAGTGCCAAGATAGTCCGATGCTTTCATAGTGTAGGCTTCGAACAGACAGTGCTTTTTCTTGTAATACCCATGCACGTGTCTGTAGCGGCATTATTTGGAGAATCGGTCTCTCTTGACGAGTGCTGACGAAGACTCGGCCGCTTAGACCTCGCTGTGAGCTGTGACAAGACAGGGCTTGAAGCTTAAAGTTTTCCCTCTTGCTCTTGATAGCCTTGAAGATTCCCTGGTGGTCTCCATCAGCAGCATCTGCGCAGATAGTAGCCGTAGCATCTTGATAGATCATGGCCATTCTCTTGGACTCTGCTTCCCAGTCTTGCGGAGAATCTTGGATGATGCAAAGAGAGTCTATCCATATATACTGATATCCTAACCGTCGTGTGATCAATACTGCGTCTTTAAATGTCTCAGGTAAATCGCTCATCGGAATGCTTTGAGAGAAAGGTCCTAGTGTTTTTGATGTAGTCGTAAATGATTGTTCTCGACCCCAGCAATGGGAAAGGGCTAGCCATGGACTACTCTCGCCTTGACTAATGTGCAGAAATGGATCTTTTCCATCACTACCCACGTCGATCACTCTGGTTGGAAGAGGCGACAGCTGCTTTGGGCATTCAGCATGCGTATGCAAGCATGTTTGAAGCCACTCTGATATAGTTTTGTAACATCCATCAGAGTTGGAATCGTCGCTGAGTGGCCGCATCGAGAACAATGAAGCAAGCGGATCATCTACAGCTCACAGAGTCAGATCACGCGCAGTATACAACCGATGGAACCCACCATGCTCCGTAGAAATATACAATCTGATATTATCCTCACCAACATCATAGTCTTCTACAGACCTCACCTGCTCGGGTTCGCCGTAGCTGATGGGCGTCGGAATGTCGACCATCAAACCATCGTGGGTGAGGTGAACAAAGACCTGCCACTTGGGCCCAGATAGAACAAGCGATGATGGCAACAGGTCACCACCTCCACGAGATTGCTCGATGATAAGATGACAGAGTTCACAGCCGGCACGTGCTGCTTGACACAAGGTCGAGTACGAATCATGGTGAGCGATGCGTGGGCCTTGCTCTTTGACGTCAACGTCGATTGGGAACGAAACGTCGAGGTCAAAAATTTTATGACATTGATGGCAAAACATCTTAGCAATGAAAAGGCACTTTGCTTAAAGGCGCATACTAAAGTCGAGAATGCAGGAAGGTAAGAAGAGGGTACCCTGGTGCAGGCTCCAGCTGACGCAGCCCCAAGCTAACACAAAACCGGCTACCGCAACAGCGGCTCAGATCCAACCAAAGACAGAAGTGGAAATCACTTATATCAACGTTCTGACATGAGATCTCCCGCAACGACATAGGTTATAGTGAAAGGTTTGCAAGTGGTAGTCACTCACAATTCATTACGGATGGCTGTCTTCATATGGAATTGAATCAAATAGCTGAGATGCTATAATTTTTTAATACTGGATTCATGGAGGATAATTGGGCAATCGGGAACATAAACATCAAAAATAGCCCACTTACAACCTTCGCCTCTACGCATCCGGATCCGCACCGCCCGTATACCTCCAGAGCCTTGAGAGTTGTCTCACGGTCTTCCCCTTGTAATCTTTAAACGGATTGTATGGGTCCGGAACAGTGACCACGCTAATCCTGCTCCCTTCAGCACCACTTAGATCCTTGCTCGTCAATTTGCTCCCCTCTCCCAGCTTCAACAAGAAATCCTGCTTCTCCGAATGAGATTCCAGAACGTCGTGGACCTCTGCCGAGTGCGCGGAATGCGAGTGGTCTTCACCATGGCCGACGTACATGCTCTCATGTCTCATGATGGCAAGCTGATGCACGGCCCTTGAATCTCGCTGTGTCACGGTTGCGGTATCGAGCTTAACGACTCGGTCCAGAAATGGAACGCCGGAATGCTTGGACTCACTACTGGTGCCGCTGGCATGGCCAGAACCGGCTCGCTGGTGGTGGATGGGAAACATATCTGAGAGATAGTGTTGGTTCAGCATGTGTCCCGAAGCGTCCTCGTTGATGAAAATATGTCCACAAAAGCGATTTTGAAGGATTGATTTTGCGGAAAAAAGAGCACCCCATCGAGTTACCATGTCATTGCTGTTGCAGTAGTGCTCGATATAAGGCACGACCCGTTCGGGAAGCATTTCAGAAATAGCCGGTCCTCTATTTCCATTTGTGTTCCCATTCAATTTAGTCATGTCACGAGCTTTGTTGTTTGGGCTAGAATAGATTCCGGTACCTCTGGAGACATCTCGTGCATCAATTGAGGTGGGTGTCTCAGTGATCTTGCGAAGAGGGTTATTGAAATGAGAAGCTGCATTTCCAAATGTGTAAACTTCGAGTTTAGACACCGCTTCCGCTGGCAAGTCAACGTAGAGCTGATCCAAGATTTGCGAAGCCATGATGCAACCTTGACTGTGCGCAATAAGCACCACTTTCTTCACTGTTGGATCCAAACAATATGCTTTAATATACTCGTAACAAACTCGGGTTTCCTCTGTGAAAAGGTTGAATGATCGTTGCATGATACACTCAAACAAGTCCCCGAGGACGCCATAGGTTCTGTTGTGGATTGCAAAGATTGGTCGACCAAAAGTCTCGGACAAAACGTTAACGTTTTGCTGGACATTGTGACCAGAGACACAGCACCCATTGAGAAAAAACCAGCGTTCGCCAGATAGACGTTTGTGCTTAGCAATGACTTTTGGATCAGTGGGAGATGCCGACCAGATCTTGGATGGGCCTTGTAGTGGAAAGCATATCACGTGAATGAATGCCTGGCCACTCGCAAAGAGAATGACAACGAGAAGGCCGGGCAGGAACATGAATCCGGGGATACACAGGATAACGAGGAGAACCTCGATCATGCTAGCGAAGGAAAGCAGAGCGAGCCCAAACAGATTCGACCCGCCAAGATAAAACTCATCAGTGGGATTAGCGGTCCAGAAAGGCGTGACGACCCCGGGAAAGAGTGTGAACATGCGCACACATGTCCAGATATCGCGAAAAGCCAGAAAGAAAGGACCATGTCGAACAGCTTCGGTTACCGCAGATCCCAGGGGACTCTCGTCTGGGATGTAAGAAGCGCCCGAGACGGACAAGGGATCCGACGCATCTGGGACGTACGAAGGCCCATAGTAGGTCCCTGAGATTGCACGTTTAAGATGTGCGAAAGGGCTGCTCAACGGTGAGCCGGCGGGTGAGCTTGGAAGCGACATGCTGCTGATTATCTAGGTATACAGGTCGCAAGTTGAACCCACGCGACGCTGTTTGGGGGTCGAAAACCGGGTGGTTGGTAGCGGAGTCGAGAGCTTACAAATTATGACGTCGCGTTGATAGCTTTTCGCTCGATAGCTATGATAAAGGTCTGAGTAGGTAGGAAAGATGATATACTCTCAGCTATAGCAAGGAGCTTGACATGGCTAGCGGGGTCGTGACGGCAAACAGGAAATAGATGAAGAGAAGGAGAAGATGCTGTCGACGTAGCCAGGTGCCCCAGCTTGATCCTAGTGCCAGATCGAAGGGATTGGCGGAGGCACCAAGATCAAGCTTTCGTGCCGCCCCGCTGCTGGGAGAACCAATGACGCCGGGAGAAGCTCAGCATGTGAAATCGAGACGAGACGGGACGGGAAGCCGAGACAGCGAGCGGGAAACCCACGCTACAGTACCGCAGGACGGCGATCAGATCAGAGCGGGACCGAAGTTGAAGCGCCTGCGCTGACGAGATACGTGGGCAGGTGGGATTCGTCACCGCGTCTTGATCTCTGAGAAACATTGTTACAATTTTGGGAACGACCTGTGGGCGCGACGGGCAATCGTGCTTCATGCCTGTGTTACCCATCGTCGGGAGGAGAAGGAAGATCCGGAGGCCGATAAGACGTGTCGCATGCCTTTGCCCGGTCTGGATCTGTATGCAGTACTTGGCAACTCTGCTAATGTAAGCGCAAGCCTGGGACTTGTCATTCCGCGGCGAATAACGCTCGCTGATTTAGAGCTTCGGCGTCCAAGTGACCTTCCGCAGAGCATTCGGCCTCTGTCGTGTCGCCATTTTCACAGCTTAGGATATGATTGGTAAGAGCTAAGGCTTGACAAAACGAATAATCCCGGGTTTTGGGAGTATTTGCTTTTGCGCAGATTGTGCTGTCGGAAGATGCCATTTCAAGTGACCAAATTAAAAATGAAATTAAAACTGCGCAGGATGACAATACAAAATTGTAGCCATATAGATATTTTGGAAAGCGATTGATTACTATAGCAAGTATGTCAAACGCGAGAATTCCTAAAGTATCCCCCAATCTTGAAGTGAAAAAAGCCAAGCACCCAATCATCTTGACAGCTTGGCCATGTTCTACTTCAGAGCCACTGCCTGGTTCCAAAATGGGATACCAGATGGCCACCGTTCTTCTCCAACGTCGCCTGTTCAATGACATTGAGGACATCACGAGCCCCGTCAGTAGGCGTAGCCGCCCCTTTAAAGTCTGGAGCGTACGCGGCAAACTTTGCTCCAAGGAGCATCATTTTCTCGGTATTCGCCCGTGTCACTACGAAGAAGGGATCGAGTCAGCATTCTATTCCCGTTTCGATGCGTATGAGGTTACTTGCGATTATTAAAGTGTCCGGTATCGACGGTTCCTGGACAGACACCCATGAAAATAATCCCATCCTTCTTGTATTCAGCTTGGAACTTGGCCGTGACCATGTTCACTGCCGCTTTGCTAATAGAGTACGGAGCAGCTTCGTAGAGCTCATAATCGACC
This sequence comes from Arachnopeziza araneosa, assembly GCA_003988855.1. NCBI lineage: Eukaryota > Fungi > Ascomycota > Leotiomycetes > Helotiales > Arachnopezizaceae > Arachnopeziza > Arachnopeziza araneosa. The sequence continues at coordinate 6,298 of QYAI01000209.1, forward strand.
GCCAACTTCTTATCCGACATGCCCGAAGAAATTGTCACAACTTTCTTCATCTGACCATTCTTGATGAGTGGCAGGAAGATGTTATACAAATGAATGTTGCCAACCACATTGACTTGAAACAGCCCGTTGATGTCGTCTTCTAATGCCTGAGGATCTTGAGACCTAAAATCAAGTTAGAATAAGTTATGTGAGTAGCTATTACTTCATCCTTACAGCTCACTCATCGAAGCCAATCCAGAGTAATCAGAGATAAGTCCTGCGTTGGCAATGAGAACATCCAGACTTCCTCCAGTGATCGCCTTTGTCTCTGCAAAAGCATTCTGATAACCATTAGAATATTTTAATCGATAAAACAAGTGGAAAGATTCGTGAGGTTGCCAAACTTACCTGGAGTGATTTCAGATCTGTCAGATCACCTTGGACGACGAAGATGTTTTTCTTTCCAGGGGCCTCTGAAGCAAACTTGGCCACAGTATCGGGCTTGTTTCGAGCCATGGCAATAACGACATTGTCTGGATTCTCGGACAGTTGTCGAGCAAGCTCGAACTAGAGTAGAATGCTTAGTATACAATGGCTGCAGAGGGTTTGAGAACATCGTACTCCGATTCCACGGGACGCTCCGGTGACAAGATAGGAAGGCATATTTCTGAAAAGGGTTTCAATGAACAGATAGAAAGATGATCCAGATCAGACCGTTTTGAATGAAGAAGAGTATGATTTCGTGGAATCCGAAGCAGATATTCAGTCTCATTTATACACCTCGCCCACGGTCAAAGCACAATCAATCGCCTGATGATTTATAACAATCACCGCACATGGCTCAGCGCCGAGAATCTCACACATCATTTCTTCCAATTGATTGAATCAGGTCTCGCAGAACTCGAAATCCCCCCTGGCGCTATCTTTCTTGACTTTGAGGTGGATGCCCCACATTTGTCGCCCGCCTCATGCAGGCAGGGGTTGTGATATTCTACTTTGGGTTAACGTTGGTCCCGGTCCATGACTGCAGTCAGAAGCCAATCCACATCTTGGTATTCTTTCAAGGAGAGAATCTACCAGTGGAAGTGATGCTGGCAAGGGCAGATATTTGATTTGCGCCAGGAATATTTAGCGAACCATGCAGGCAGGGTTTGTGATATTCCGTTTTGGGCCTGGCTCCGTTGGGGTATTATGCAAGCCCATCCCAGAGGCAATTCCATGGCGCCGAGAGGTATCTTTTTGTGAAAAAATATGATTGGGATACCCATCACGGTGCTGACGAATGATTTGAAGGGAGCAAATACCCGAGAGAATTCCTTCAGTATTGCAAATCTATCTATTTGAAAGGAATGCGCGCGTATATTGGATTTCATAAAATTCCTTGACATAGCTTAATTTCTTTTACAATAAAAGACTATCTACGAAGGTATTCCTAAATCTAACAAGGAAGGAATCTCCAAAATTCCTTGACTTATCTTCTTTTATAGATCGGTTGTTGATGGCTGCACAGGTTTTTGGGTAAGAGCTCTGTGGGACTCGTTCAGATAAAAAGATTTCTACAACCAAACCAAGAAAGACTTGGTGTGGCTCAGCTGCCGCAATGAAGTCATCACTGCGCCTCCGCAAACATTTTTCAGCCTCAATGCCAGGAATGACCTTCTAGAAGGTCACATAACGACAAGATATGATGCCGAAACAAATATTGCATAGATATATCACTGGCATTCCGGGAAATGTGCACTAAGTCCCGAGGTCATTTGACTTTCCCTAAAATCCCAAGAGGCACTTAAAATCAACAAGAATAGCTTTTATCGCATTTCAAACATTTTTACAAATTTTGACCCGTCAATAAAGGTAAGGGTGAATAAATACTGCACGGCAAACAGAGTCCAGTGTACAACGGGTTATGCGATCAACTCATTTCCTAAAACTCAAAACTACATAAGATATGAAATCCCTCTACTCCAACACCTGGATCATCGTACTTTTCCGCTCTGGAGTATTTCACACCTCAAGCATTCCTACTTCCGATAGCTCTGACCATTTTCTGGCTTACTTTCCGCTGTAGAAGCTCATTCCAGCGTCGGCGTCTTCGCTACGCTTCTCCTTGCCGCTGTAGAAGCTCATTCCTGCATCGGCGTCCTCGCCACGCTTCTCCTTTCCACTATAGWAGCTCATTCCRGCGTCAGCATCCTCTCCACGTTTCTCCTTGCCGCTGTAGAAGCTCATTCCAGCATCAGCATCCTCGCTACGCTTCTCCTTTCCGCTATAGAAGCTCATTCCTGCATCGGCGTCCTCGGTACGCTTCTCCTTTCCACTATAGTAGCTCATCCCGGCATCTGCGTCCTCGCCTCTCTTCTCCTTGCCACTGTAGAAGCTCATTCCGGCGTCAGCATCCTCTCCACGTTTCTCCTTTCCGCTGTAGTAGCTCATTCCTGCATCGGCGTCCTCGCTACGCTTCTCCTTACCGCTGTAAAAGGACATGCCGGCATCAGCGTCCTCACCGCGCTTGCTTTTTCCACTGTAGAAAGACATTCCGGCATCGGCATCTTCACCACGCTTGCTTTTGCCGCTGTAGAAGCTCATCCCAGCGTCTGCGTCTTCTCCACGCTTCTGCTTGCCACTGTAAAAGCTCATTCCTGCATCGGCGTCCTCTCCTCTCCTCTGTTTGCCGCTGTAGAAGGACATTCCAGCATCAGCGTCCTCACTTCTCTTCTCCTTACCGCTATAGAAACTCATCCCAGCATCAGCGTCCTCTCCGCGCTTCTGCTTGCCGCTGTAGAAGCTCATTCCGGCGTCGGCGTCCTCGCCACGCTTGCCACTGTAGAATGACATGCCTGCATCAGCATCTTCGCCTCTCTTCATAGCTCCCAGAGCGGCAGCATCATCTACTTCAGTTTTTAGTATTAAGTCCTCGTGGGAGATGGGTAAGGTAGAAACTTACGTTGTACTGGAGCTGGCAGAGCCGCCGCGAGGAAAGGAAGGATGAAGAGGAAGAAAGTAGTCTGCATCTTGAAGGTGATAGTAGTTAAGAACTTGAAGTTGGAGGTTCTGGTTATGTAGTTTGTAGATGGTCTTGTAAGAAAGAGAAGAGTGAATGATGATGGATGTTGAGAATACCTTTGATATTTGGCAAGACTTCCTTCTTATACCTTTCAACGCCGTAGTTCTTGACTCAAACAAACTCGTGCTAAAAGTCAGAGTCGTATTCTCGCCACTCTCTTACATTTCTCGTAGTCTTCCTTCTGGGCTAGGAGCATTCGGACATCTCCTTGCTGCACGAAGGATACAAGTTTCAGCAGTTACGAGAGGATTTGGACACCATAGAGACCGTGTCAGCCGCGACTAGGAGAGAATTGATTCTCATTGAACAAAGTTCATTAAATCGGTCCTTTGTTTGTCGGAGAAGCTTCCCTATGGAGATTGAGGCTGTAATGAACTGGTCATTCTTGGCACGAAGGATTCTGTGGGCGCATCTCAAAACTTGAGCTGTCCATCACTATCGTATCAATAGCGTCCTGTACGTAGAACTTGAAGTCTTGCATATCCCCTACGAGCAACTTCCCCTTTCTGGAGTTTATTTTTGAGTTCGTAGGGATGTGGTAAGATGCTTCGTGCGGAGGACAAGGCACTGGCCCGGCCATGGGATGTGCAGGTTCGTGGACAGATCTTGGCTCCACTAAGTAACGGAAAGCTCGTTTGACATCCTATGGCTTTCTCACCAGAGTCAACGTTACTTGACGAAATATATCGTCTTAAAATACTATACGTATATCTCTCCTCTCTAAACTCGGGCTAGAGAAGTCGTGCAATTTGCCAAGGGGCGCGGGGCTCTTCCATGCCAGTTCAATTGGCATACCTAAAAAGTAAGCTTATGCCTCGATCTGCCTTGACCTACCGTATTGACAGCGCCGTAATTTGTTTGACCAAATAACTTTGTTTATTTTCCCGCTTTATTTTATGTCAAATTCTGAGGGGTCCAATCAAGGAAAGCGGCAGTCATGGGCTATGCCGAGTGGCGGTCAGCCACTCCCGGTGCTCCACCCAGCTCGTATTTTAGATAGTTAGTCATCCCAACTTTAAATGCCGGCCCCAACCTAGTCATATGAAATCGGCCATACGTCTTCTCCCACAATTGTTACTCGGTTTCCATTTCTCTTCTAAAATTTCTTCAATCCTCCAAGGTTATTATTTCATCATGACTTACGCAGACGGCGGTCCAAAAGACTATGAAGCTCTGTTAGACGAGGACGAAATCTCGAGAGCGCCGACACTATCGCTGAAGAATAAGCGACCCAGATCGTGGGCATTGATTCATACGTCGATATTGTTAGCATACTCTTTACTCTTTGTTCTTGTGCTATATCGGCAGGTAAATCATGGCGATTACAAGCAAGCCTCTAACCAAATCTACTGTATGTGCCACGGGAGACATTCACGACCACGTAACTAACCTACGAATTAGCCCCTGCAACAGGAGCGCTCAAACCAGAAAAACTCTTATTCAACGACGATATAGCTAGGCTGAACCCGTACAGAGGCGAACCACGTCCAGAACTGGACGAAGCATGGCATGAATTGTTGAAGTACTCGAATATCAGAGTTTCAGCGGAGGACTTGAAGGCCATCAATCGCACATCCGTCAAGTTATCTGATGGTTCAGGAATGTACATGTCTGAACTCAATGCCTATCATCAACTACACTGTCTGAAAATGATTCGACATTACTTGCGTAAGTTGAACCTTGTTGTCTTGTCTTGCCTTGTCATGGTCTCTGGCTTATGCTTTCAGATCCGGAATACTACGGTGAACTGCCAGGAGGTCATCTGCCAGAGCATTTAGACCACTGTCTAGACAATCTTCGACAGTTAGTCATGTGCAAAGCAGATGTCTCGTTGCAGACATACGACTGGCTGGATAATACTCCGCGGCCGTTTGCAAATTTCAAGATCGAGCACGATTGCTATAACTGGGATGTTTTGAACGAGTGGGCTAAGGAGCGAAGCTTTGATTTGTATGACAATACTACACTGCTCCATCCAACCTTAGGCAAGCAGAAACGTTAAATTTCTCTCGGAGAGGTACTAATATGATTACGCTAGGTCTCGCTTTCCCAGTTGACGAGTCGGGAGCTCTTCTTGAGGTTGAGGCGGGTGGAGATTCTTTCTTAGGTAGCATTATTACTCCACCAGTGGAGTGATTTATTATACAGAGTCATTGTATAGTAGATGAAAAATTTCCAGCTATGTCAAGGCGCGGTAAGATTCTGAATACAGTCGTTAGAGATAGTTGTAGACTCACAATGCAATGTAAAGTGTGTTCCACACCTTCCGCCTCACCTCTACCTGAGTTTTAGCTTATATTCCATTGGCCATAATGCTTTTGTTATGAATTGACTTTTGTATTAACTGATAATTATAATTTAAAAGCCCTTTCTCATATCTGTTCTCCGGGGTATCTCGACTTAGATCTCTTTAAAATGACATTATCAAATCCTAATTCTTTATTATCTCATGTCTGAAATGCTCCTCTTTTTGCACCTTATTATCGAGGTAAGAAGTCGAGCTGGTCTCGAATGATGATGTCAGCTCTGGAACCACTTTTCTATTGAGGAAATACGTACAAAAGCATGAGACTACATATTACGTAAACCTAGGGCTTAACTTACGCAAATGAGCGAGTCAGTTGAGCCGAAGGTAAGCCCGTGTATTTAGCGCCCGAGGAGAAGCGCTCATGCTTGCTGGTTGGATTTGAAACTAAAATTGAGGGGTTAGAGCTGAACTGCCGGACAGGCCGAGGCAGCTACTTGACGATTTTAAAGAACGGAGGGAACATAGTATGAGACAAGACTAGGGTTGAAACAAGACAGGAAGGCGTGAGTAAGACAGGACAAGCAATAGCACAGCGATCTTCCTTAGGGTTACTTTAAGCGTGCAAACTTAATTTTGATGACATGGGTAGTACTAGTGACTCGCCACAGTCCTCGACTTTGAATGATAAAATGCTGCTCGAATTCCCACTCCGCCCCCAAACAATTGTCAATTACGAATGGAACTTCTTCATTCGTCATTCGTGAGCTACCAATGACTCGAACAAATCTTTCAGTCCGGTACTCTTGCTTCGGAATGCCTCCATCCATAATATATTTCTCGCCAATTGAACCCCATCATTCCATCCGGAGACTCCTATTTGTTCCATGGTAGTCTTTATCTCTTTGAAATACCAACAGATTTGATCTACCTCAGTAGCTAGTGCCGCAATTAATAGCACCCATAAGCGCAGCTCATGGAAACCTGACCAGTCAATTGGATGCTGCACCAACAACTCTTTGACGCCGTCTCGATGCTGAGAAATGCCGCTGGGATGAACTGAGAATTTATCCCTCAACAACCCAAATAAAATTAAACATGCTTGGCGCATTGCTTCTCGCATAATCAGCTGCGAAGAAACTGTACTCTGGCCCATCTCTTGGGAGTATCTCTCCAGTGACAATAATTGATGAACAAAGGCATTGAATGTTTTGGCCACGAATACGTCGTTTTTCCATATTTCATGATCAGTAGCGCGCCCGTCGATGTATTTTGTTAATTTTGCTGCATGACACAGAAAAGAAGTGATATCTGAAAGCTCCGGAAAAGCTTCGTTCCAATTCTGTAAGATATCACTGGGTTGCATCGGATTGGTCAGTTGTGTGACGAGATGTTGAGGCGGGGGGAAAAATGGCGCAGTGTCGAATATAAACGAGCCTGAAATATCAATCCTAAATTCTTGTTAGATGATGTTGGTTTAAATGATAGAAATTGAATTTAACCAGAAGTTGAGCAGAAGGATCATCTCCGACGAATATAGAGTTTGAAGTCCCCCTCTCCGGTAAATGATAATTGCAAGGCCACTCATATGCACTAGCCATCGTTTAAGATCCTGAACGAGAAACTAATCATCAATTAACATCTTCTCAAAATCACAAGAGATGCGGAACTGCATACATCATAATACGCAAACTCAAGGATCGATACAATGACACCTTCACTTAATCCTTCCACGGGCATTTGGAGTCTTCTTTGCAGGCACTCAATTGATTTGGTATATATCAATATAGCCTCTTGGCTCTCTTTTGGATCAAATGGGTGAGTTTTGTTGATGAGTCTTGATGCATTTGCGAGTGTTACACAGAAGGCCGTGGAGTCTAGTTGGCCTATACTAAACCAGAAGTCCATTAGGGGACGGAAATTTCCATCTCCTCCTTGACGTACTATGGAAATGTCAGAGACATCTTCAATATTAAAAAGTTTAATTAATGACTCTAGAAGCGCACCGGGAAAGTTGTGGGGAGTATTGAAATCCATTCTTACTGAAGTTCATTAGCTGCACAGCCCGGGTATCGATATCAGGAGAACCAGGAAGGCCAGAGATGGGCCCACACATATCGCTGAGAGATTGAAAGAGATGAACTGGAGAAGATGAGGGATGCAAGTCAGAGTTTCGATCTTGTGTTAGTGTTCTTTGATATGAGCCTGCTCCAAGGGATACCACCCTACAAGGAACAGTAACCTCTTCCACATCATCACTGGGCAGATCGAAGGTAATTTTAATCGGCTTCCGGGATCGAGATTTTGAATCTGTGTCTCTGTGTCTCGCATGTCGCCGTATTGCTCGCTGTTTGGTCGGATCTTTGATTTGATTAGGACTTGTGATAGTCACAAATTCTAGGATATGTCGATTTTGGTTCATAATGATGGATGAGTGAGGTCCCTTCAGAAGCTTGAATTCTGGATCATGCTTGGGTCGAACGTTAAAGAATGATTAGAATTGGACTTGAAGTATCTGTGGTTTTGTCGTACTTCGATTTTGTATTTGATTTGTAATGATGTAATGCCCCACTTGTAGCGGTCTGACAACAAGTCGTTTCGAAATACATGTCAGGATGAGCGACCAAAAATAGCATGAGTTTAAAAACTTATTGGTTACATATAAGCCTTAAATTATTGCTACCTGTAGAAATAAACAAATGAAACGGAAATAATTCGAAAGATAAGGTTCAGATACCAAGTGTTCATCTTCGCTTTGTTCTTTATGTCGCAGAGCTTGTCTCTGCCTGACCTTGTTGGAGCTAACGGATATTGATTGGAACAGCCTATGGCATCTGACCAAAAGTCCTTAATAGATACGATACCTTGAGAGGCAGCAATATCAGGATCATAGTTGTGAAGCGTTTCTAAATGCGGCCACCAGTATAAAGGAGCAATACAATGAGCCGAGCTGGGTCTGAATAGGTACGATAACGTCTCGCCTTCTATGAGAAGGATAAAAGATAATTGCACTTTCAAAAGCTCGTGTCCATCTCTTCCTCAAGCCAGGTCCGACACAGTTAGTCACAGTCAAGGCCTAAATAGTTTTCTTGTGGATCAACTGCTTAACTCAATGATCCAATTAAATTCGTACGAGCTTCAAGTAGCGGACTTTTTTAGGCTTATTAGTATGCCTAGGGCATGGTTGCGGTTGTCAGGTGAGGTCAAGCTGAGAAGGGTTGGACTGCTGCACGTGATTGCTGAAAAAAATTCATAATTCTTTCATTTGGAGCGCCTTATCTGCTTCAATTATATAAGTGAGACGTTTTATAAAGAGTTTAGAAGACGTCTCCTGTTAACAGACGGAGTATATTATAAGGTTAATCACGTGAAGGTGAAGCACCCCACCTCCGAGAACATGCATCTTGCCTCCACTCGCCATATTAGCACCCCTTACGCAATATAAGAAAAGCGCCAATCTGCAACTCGTGTGTGACTCAAAATTCTTTATCGATTGTGACTGTTCATTGATTAAGGACGCAACACAGCTCCTGCAGCTTGTGAGTCAGGCCGACAACCTTGGAAGGGAAACCAATCGATCTGTTGAAAACGAAGAAGTTAAAATCTTCATATTAAGCACTGAGCCTGCCTTGGATTTGAGGTCGATAAGCTTTAATTAATTGATACTTACCCTTTCTTGTAGATTCTTTTTGCCTTGATTGCACTTTTCGAGGGGCAAATCACGGGATTGCCGGGATAATCAGCAAGTGAATACAAGATGACGATTTCAACAGAAGAAGCTGCAACAACTATTTTGTGCTCTTGCAAGCAGACTCGCTTTGACATACAGAACCCCGTCTACTCAGAAGTATGATTCACTTTCACAGGGTCACGTGCTCTGCTGATAACACTTTAGCTTGATATCGCAGGACTGAACATCACTGTAACTTCAGGAAGTAAAGCTGGGGTCAAGGCAAAAGGCAAAGCAAGATCTGAGGGGCTTGAGATCCTCTCAAATGCAACTTTGAAGCTCAAAGCTGGTGTTTGCTACGCGTTGGTGGGGAGAAATGGAACAGGAAAGAGCAGTAAGTGGAAGCTTTGGTTTTTCAATTGAGAAGCTTGCTCCTGTATACAGAGATACCTGGACTCTGATGTTGCGATTAGCTCTTCTCAAAGCTGTAGCAGAGAAATTGATACCTGGAATCCCAATTCAAACGAGGATATCGATTTTGCAACAAACAGCGAATGAAGAGGCAAACGCCAACGACACAGATATTGATCTAAGCAAAACTTTGAACTCCGTAAAATTGAACGGACAAGTATCTGTGCTGGAAGAGATCATTGACAAAGCTACTTCGAGGAACGCAATCCAAGGAGAGATTGACAGTAAGGAATCAACAATGATGACCTGAATGTCATGTTTACACAGCTTTGCAGCCCTTTCAAAAGCGATCGATACTCCAGAATCAAACCTGGCTCCAATTCGTGCTTTACGCCAAGTTCAGCATGATAGACTTAAGAAAGAGTTATTCGAATTGGACAAAGATGCTCGACTGCGAAGCGGTGCGAGGGGTATGGCTGCAAGGAAAGCACTTACCGCCTTTGAGAAGAAAGTAGCCGATTCTTCTGAACGGTAAGCAAATAGCACCATCATTGAATCTGCCTAACGAGATAGCAGACTCGATCAGACCGATGACGAGATCGACGAAACAACTGTGAAAGAAGAAACCCAGGCTGCTAGTGACCTCCTGGTAGAATTACAATCTCAAATTGAGCCCACACTTCTGGCAAACATTGAAATTAAAGCCCGTCAAATTTTCACTGGTCTAGGCTTTCCCAAAGTCAATTTTGATAAACCTATCTCAACTCTCTCTGGGGGCTGGCAAATGCGCACTAATCTTGCAGCAGCGCTCCTGCAACCAACTGATATCCTCATTCTTGACGAACCCACTAATTTCCTTGACCTTCTCGGCATAATTTGGCTTCAAAAGTATCTTCTTCAGTTATCTGAGAGCCCTTCACCCCCAACCACTATCCTCGTGTCGCACGATCGCGAGTTCATTAACTCTACCTGCAGTGAGCTGATTATCCTCCGGGATCAAACTCTAACTTATTTCCGTGGCACACTCACTCAATTCAGCATCACCATGCAAGAGAAGAAGTTGTATCTTACTCGCATGAAAGAGGCCCAGGAGAAACAAAAATCGCACATGAAGCAGACGATCGCGCAGAATATCAAGCAAGGCAAAGCAGCAGGTGATGACAACAAACTTCGACAAGCCAAGAGCCGGATGAAGAAACTGGATAACCGTATGGGAATGGAGAAAAGCGCAACTGGAGGAAGATTCAAACTCAACCGTGACCTAGAAGGCTGGCACCTTAAAGCAAGAGAGGACATCGACATTCCGGGTGACGAGAAGGGAGTCTCCATTCTTCTTCCCGAAGCTCCAGATTTACGCTTTCCTGGACCTCTGATTTCCTTGGAAAAGGCATCGTATCGTTACCCTTCGATCACCAAAACAAAGATTGCTCAACCTCTGATAATTGAAAACATAAATCTAACCATACATTCCGGTGATCGGATAGGAATTCTCGGGCTTAACGGATCAGGAAAATCAACTCTAATCTCTCTCTTAACGAACATTAACAAACCAACCACAGGAACTGTAAGCCACCACCCTCGGCTACGCTTGGGATACTATACTCAACATTCTGTCACTCTTCTTCAAAAACTTGGACAATCCGATCCCTCTCTGACTGCGCTCTCTCTCCTAACCACCGACGTATCCGGTGAGCTTGATGAATCCGAAATTCGTGGCCTCCTCGGCTCTCTCGGTCTCCCAGGTCGTACTGCCTCTGATGTTCCACTTTCCAAACTCTCTGGTGGACAACTTGTACGTCTTGCACTCGCTCGATTACTGTGGCAAACACCCCAAATCTTAATTCTTGATGAAATCACAACGCATCTGGATTTCTATACTGTGGTCGCGTTGGCTGATGCACTCAGGGAATGGAATGGAGCGGTGGTCTTGGTTAGTCACGATCGTTTCTTTGTGAGGGCTGTGGTGGAGGGAGAGAAGATGGATGTAGGCGGTGACGGGAATGATGACGATGAGAGTGAAGATGAAGAAGAGGAGAACAGGAGGAGAGTGGTGTTTTTACTTAAAAATGGTGCGATGAAGGTTCTTGAGAAGGGAGTGAGTGGGTTTGAGGAGAGTTTGGAGAAAAGGGTTGCGAAGTTACTGGATTCTTGATTTAATGAATTACAACTTCCACCAATCTCGATCGGGTCGTCGTAGGTTTGTGCCTGCTAACTGCGTTGTTGGAAATGCCTGTCCGCCGTCTTCTTGCGAAGGATGCACCTCCTTCGACTTCATGCCAATTATCGAGTTTCTAAATTCACACATACAAGTTCCATCTCACCAAGGAGAGGTTTTCAGACAAGAGATAGTAGTACCATGGTAATTAAACCCATCGTTTCTATGAAGCACATTGAATTGACACATTCAGTGTGCTGTCGCCTCTTTGGCGCACTCTGAGCACTTCACCCAGTGTCAAGGATCTGTGTCAGGCAAGGCTACAGGCTATACTACGCTAATTTTATGGTGTTGACCGTTGACTTTCCTGACCCAGCCACACAGACAGACAATTATTCCCGTGGCGAGATCCCGCAGGAAGAAGCTCAACGTAAATCCTTCACTTCCTCCAACTTGGGCGACGTTGTGAGAACAAGATTATACATCGTATCAAGGATGTGTATTAGAGTATAGATCAATGTCGAAGTAGACATCTATCTCCCAATCCCGTCCGCCATGTCAGCGTTTATGCTAGTGCTTTACCTGAAAATTACGACAGCCGGAAATCCACAAGCACTGCTGTTAACAAGAAACATCATTCAAAATTCTCAACATTCGGGGTTGGAGAGATGAACTTTCATGGGCGAGGGGCAATTTTCGGTGTCAAAAGTGTGCATCCTTTGATAAATAAAGTACTCATTGTATTTTACACCATGAAGTTCAATTTTAAAATTGCTCACGGCAGTTTCCGCCTCTTGATGACCGCCTCCCTCCTGCTCTACCTCATTTTTCCTCCATACTAATATATTCAAGTCGGCTTCGCATCTCTCGCCTATGTTATCTTGATCCCACCCCTTCTCCTCCATACGGCTAGAAATATCGCCCACCTAACAGGTCGAACTCACCTGTTCCCCAATACGTCTCGCATCCAATGGTAGAACTGATGACAGGCTTCGTAGACCTGTCCACCATTTCGAGTTGTCTGTTTCAGTTCCTCCCACACGTCATCTTCGTCCTAGCAGGTTTCCTATTTGCTATTCCAATCTTTACCGCTATGACATTGATGGGTGTTGAGATGGTGCTTGGAAGGTGGCTGCGTGAGGGTTTGATGAGGGTGAAGAGTGTGGATGATAGGGAGAGGTTGATTACGGGAAAGACGGGAGAGAAGATCAAAGTGGTTATTAGCCGGCCGTTTATATCGGATGAGAAGATTTGAATCGGAGTCGACAGACAAGTGGAGTAGAGAGCTGCATGAATACTGGAGTTAGGGTAGGAGGATTTTTGATTACACGCGAATACCCACACTCTTTTTCCGCCCTGGAATACAGGACTTTTGTATTTAGTTATAACTTGGAGTAAAAAATTAGAATTTAAAGGGGAAGAACTGAGGATTCAGATTCGCAAGAACGTATTTACATTTATATTTGTGGAGAAAGGCAAAAACTCAAATCAAAATCAAAACTCAAATCAAAATCAAAACTCAAATCAAAATCAAAACTCAAATCAAAAATCAAAGACCATTCAACGATCCCGCTACACGGACTTCATCCTCCATTTCAAGTCCATCAGCAATACCTAAACCGTATCGCCAGAAATTGAAATGACCAGCTTCTAAGCCCCAGGAGCGGCAGCAAAAGCCTGCTCGGCAGTAATCATGCCTCGCTTCACCATGGGCCCTACCAAACTCAAGCCATCCCCATATGTACTCTGCTCAGCCAACCTCAACCCCTGCGGGCCCTCTGGATCCCTCACGAACCTAAAATGGAAGCAGCCTGGCGCGCCGAGATCCCATTTGCGGCCACTGAGGTCCTGCTTGGTCTGTTCCCCGGGGACGGGCAGGTTGGCAAAGAGGTTGGCGATGCCGACGAGCTCGTAGCCGGTGGGTGTCTCGAAGACGACGCCGAAGGTCGGCTCGTGGAAGTGCGCCGTGAAGGGCAGGTAGGTCTGCACGTCGGCTTGCCAGGCTGCTTCGCCGCCCGTCGACGTCGCGCCGTTGAAGTGGTAGGTAAAGTCGCGCGTCAGGTATGGGTTGTCGGCGAACGACGTCGTTTTGAGCGTCCCTTGGTCGAAGGCTTCCGAGAACTCGAACATCCAGGCCCAGACTAGGTGCTCCTTGAAGCGTTCCTCCCAGCCGTTACATACTGTAACGTAGGCGGGAATGGTAGGATAGGATGCCATTGCTGATATGTAGTGATGATTGCTATGTGCTTGTGTCGGGTTGAAGTTTAGAGAAGTGTGATATTTACTGTATGTTTATCTGTTGAGGAATGAAGATTTGATGCCATTCCCAAGGGAAGAACTTGTCCTTTATATATCTCTGACATTTCTGGGGATCGAGCGATCTACCAACACTATCACGGCCACTCCGCAGACTTAGACTCCATTGACATTTCGAAGCCATCGGCTGAGGCCGGTGTACACTTCATTCGGCGTCTGTAATCAAAAATGAGGCATTGTCGAATTGACTTACGAGAATCACGAGCGACTCTAGGAACTACTCAGTCCCGAGTTCGCAGCTCAGCAGAGCTGAAGGCGGAAAGTTGTCGATCCGGGACTTGGCAAGCCTCTGTTGCGAGGATCAAAAAGGTGAGTGGAGAGACACCAGAACTAAAGGACAGCGATTTTGATGCAATCCACCACATGGCGCTTGAGTTCACCATTAAATCAGAAAATAAAGATTCTACTGGTCATGTAATCAATGAGCGGTGCATCTTACTTGTGCGATAGGAGTTGCCGTCGGAGCAAGTTTTGTGGCTGCAGCTATAGATGGCAGGTCTGTCGGATATGGCAGATACCGCTGTCAGCTCTCAGCCCTGTGCTAGAACTCATCAACATGTGCTTAGTATTTTGAGATGCGTATTATTTGAGTAGCTTCCATATTCCTCTCTACCAATCTAGCCAGTCCTCATCCCGCGGGTGTCCCTCAACTATTCAAAGCGCCGCCACTTTCTTCAAAAGATATATTCAATCAACTCACGCAACCAGACTCCACCATAGAGCATACAATAAGCCACGCCGTAAACGATCAGAACCCCGGCAATAGCGATAAAGCTAGCGAAAACAAGTAGAATCAGCATAATGCTCAAGTTCACCACCAACTTCATCGAACTTGCACGCTCGACACTGGCAGTTTCAAGGTCTTTCAAGGTCTTTTCTCCATCTTTCTTCTCTGATACAGGCAAAGTCTCCTCCTCCTCATCGAATCCCTTGATACTCCCAGCCACCCCACTAACCTGCCCTCGTAGAGCCCCTTCCGTCGTGACGCCAACAACGATACTATGAAGAAGTGTCCCAACCGCAAGGCGCAAATACAAAAATGAGGTCAGAAGTCTGATATTCTCCCAAGTCGCCGTCGTGAACAGGACCGCGGGCATAGAGATCGCATTGTTTTGCACGTTGGTGTACATCTGTACAGCAACGATGATGAGGTAAAATATCTCAAGTTGTGCTGATGGGTTGCTGGCGTGGCATCCTAGAATGAGGATCCCTGCGCTTGTGGCTGCTTCAAACATGAGAGGTAGAGGAACGGTGTAGTTGTAGATTTCGGGTGTAGAGTTCATGTGCCAGCAGTTTTGGAGGAGGCAAACTGCGGCAAGGCCTACGACTGGGAGCAGGGATACTTGAGGCGTGAGAGAGCGCAAGGTGAAAAGCGAGGCTTGCTCTAAGAAGATGTAGAAGAGTAGGCTGATCCATGAGCATTCAACAACCGCCTTGAAGACCTGGGGAGAGAAGGGGATGAGGAGAAAATTTAGGACGGAGAAGATGAGGATGAGAGACTGAAGATTGTGAGCAAGTCATCTAGATATCAACAGATCACGTACTCTGATGATGCTTCCTGCTGTGAGTTTGGACATCTTGAAAGGCTCTGTGTTGTGGACTGATTGGCGGTTCAGGTCCGCGGGGATCCTGATAAGGTCAAAGATTCGGACCATGATTAGTTTTTGAGCTGAGAAATCTCTATGGAACGATAATTAAAGAATAGGATGGAAGCGCAATGATATCTGTCTGTAAAATGGGGATCTCGATGTTTATGTATATGTCAAGGCTCAGCCTGATGATTCAACCTTGGCCGCTGCGCCCAAGCGGTGCCACCGCAGCCTGAAATGCTGGCGCATCTTCAGGTCACGTGGTGTGAATGACAGGGAGAATTTTGAGGTGTATATACTGGAATGTACTGGAATGAGGAGACATGGAATAGAAATCCATCTAGTGATACGAGTCGAAGAATGAATTGCTAGATAAAAAGACGACCGATCACGGGTTTGGGCTTTCTGCCTTCTCTTCCTCATTAACTCATCGTTACACCCTTTTCCGCCGACAATACCGATTGACAACGACTACTAGACCATCCAACACGATATTGGATATGAGCCAAGTTCAATAATTCTGAATCCACCGATAAGCTCTTCTATCACTTGAAATGGATCGCTGAGCCAGCGATTTAGCAGAGTCGCCATTCTCAACGCTGGCTATCTCCTGACCAAGTCCATACAGGCAGCGCATCCGTTGGTCAGAAAAACAATCCTCTTTTTGCTTGATTTGAACAATCTTCTTGTCCTCTTTCGATA
Organism: Arachnopeziza araneosa; assembly: GCA_003988855.1. Taxonomy (NCBI): domain Eukaryota; kingdom Fungi; phylum Ascomycota; class Leotiomycetes; order Helotiales; family Arachnopezizaceae; genus Arachnopeziza; species Arachnopeziza araneosa. The sequence goes on from QYAI01000209.1 coordinate 22,429, forward strand.
CTGCGTAGTTTTCATAGGGAAACTTCGCTTGATGATTACAGTTAGGCTGTGGTCGTTACTCGACAATGATGAAGCTGGACAGTCTCCTCTCACCAAAGTCTAGTACAATGGCATTCATTCTCAGCACGAAGTAAACTCTCACCAGCATACAGACTCTCTCGTCATGCATTCATCTCAATCGTTCTAGAAATTGTTCAATCTGTTTTCTTCGTTCATTAGTGCGTTCGAACACAGCCTGACTCACAGCCACAGCTGTGCTTCGCCTCGCCGCTTGAGTCAATGCATCATTTAAAGCTTATATGTTGGGTTGATCACCACGAAGTCAACAACATATCGATCTGAACAAGGACTTTGGATCACGATTGTAATCAACACTCCATTTGCCGCCCTCGCCATGGAAGTCATGTTGAATTACGATTCTGACGAGGAAGACGAGCTTTATGAACCACCGTGGCTCACCCAACCCCGAGGATTCATCGACCTCCGAGGCCGGGAAGCGCAAGAATTCAATGAGCTCATTACATTGCATATCCCGAGCGAAGTCAAGAGATGGGAGTGCATTGAGGAAACAGGCTGGGTGTTTGCGTTTGAAGAGCTCATCCTCGACATCGCCAATCAAGAACCAGAGACTTGCGATGAAGCCCCATTACGGGCCAGCGCGAGCTCCAAAACGATATCAAGAAGATTTATCGACCCTCTACGTCGCCTGGTGCGCGCTGTGGTTGTAGAGTCGCTGGCAACCTGCTATTGCAGTACCGACTTCGCCATGTTCTTGCTCCGCTTGGTTGAGGAAGCTGCGGCAACAGTACACGAGTGGAATCAACACCAGATTGTACTGAACGGGTTACCAAAGGGGTGGGATGTGAATAGTACCAGCCCACTGGATGATCTCTATATCAATCCCTACGGGGCTGACCTCTCTACTGTCGACACATCTGGGAACGACATCCTCGGCGACTCCATCAAGTCCATCTGCGAGACCATCCCATCGACCCTCAGGATCATCCACGTGGAGCCCGTCTTCCGCGACGACTTGATCCGCCGCTTCAAGCGCCGCCGCCGAACCATGGCCCACCAGCTCTCCAAGCTCTCCTACGCCAGCCTCCAGCAGTGCGTCCCGCACAACCGCTTCTCTGCCGCCGCCGACAAGCACGACCTCATCGACGAGCTGTGCAAGCCGCAGGTCACGTTCCACGGCACCGCGCGGCACCTGGTCTCCTCCATCGTGCGCTACGGCTTCCTCAAGCCGGGCGAGCGCATCGGATCCCGCAAGGACGCCGAGGAGGTCCAGATCCGCTCGGGGGCCTCGTTTGGGATCGGCATCTACTCCTCCCCCGACGCCCGCTACGCCCTCTCCTACGCCAACATGTCCTGGGAGATGGGCGCGCAGCAGACGCGGCCCGAGGATCTGCCCGGGCTGCGGCTCATCGTGTGCGCAGTGCTGATGGGCCGACCGCTGCGGGTGACGCGCGAGGCGACCCGGCGCACCGAGGGCATTGCCGACGCGACGGGGAACAGCCACGTCAGCCCGAACAAGCTGGAGTACATCGTGTTCGACAAGGCGCAGATCGTGCCCTGCTACGTGGTCCACCTCGACCTGGGCACCGACACGGCGCGGTGGGCCATCGCCATGGCGCCGCCCGACTCGGCGGCCTTCGTCCGGGAGACGCAGAGGCATCCCCGGCTCGACGCGCCGTTCCTGTACCCCGGGGAGATCGAGGCCATCAAGGCCGCCAAGAAGGCCGCCGCGGCGAAGTGGTTCCCGTACGGGTTCGGGCCCGCCAAGGGGACGCGGTTTGTCATCGAGGAGATTGCCGACACGAGTGACGACGAGGAGGAGTATGGCGAGTACCAGGCCGAGAGGAAGGAGGTGGACGACGAGGAGGACGAGGGGCGGTGGAAGTGGGATGGGCGAGAGCAGAGGGAGAAGACGGCCGGGAGCTGGTTCGACGAGTACCAGAGCGTGCGGTGGACGTACAAAGACAAGATAACATAGCTTTTGGCCGTGGAATAGTGTGGAAACGGAATATACCCGGTGGTTTTTGTACATATGTATATTAAATATGCCTTTTCATCAACACCCTGTCTGGGATATCCACACTTGGGTCTCCGCTTCCTGCTCCTCCTCGATACCACATGGCCATCATATCAGACCTCAACATCGGCCATGTTCTCCCCCCTTCCCTCTCCCCAACCTCCAAAACCAAGCCTTCTACCCCTACCCCGAGATCATAATCCACACCAAAACCCCTCCCCGAAGTATCCACCGCCTCCTCATCTACCCACCCAAATATCAGTAAGGCTTCAGCTTCTGCCTCTGCCTCTGCATCAGCAGGAAAGCATACCGTCTCAAAGCGTGATTTGGATCTGGAAGAGAGCAATCCCTTCTTACAGTCACTCAAGACAGGAGAGTACCTCACCAGACGACCATTCCTCATTGAAGACATCTAGTCAAAGCTATCCATTCCACATCATATGTACTCGTACCCTATCTCTCTCACATTTGTACAATCACACAGCCCGCTCCTCGTACCCCACCCTCCGCTCCACCAGCTTGGGCACGTGTCCGGGCCACTCCCTGGTCTCGATCCAATTCAGCTGCACCTCCCTTCGATCGCCTTTGTTCCCATTCCCATCGGCATCCTCATCACTCTTACTACTCTCACTCTTCTTCTCGCCGCTCCCACTGCCAGCCGTAGCTACCCCGGCTAGCTGTCCCGCATACCTCTCATCGACGCGATTCCCCTTCATCCGCCCCAACCGGATCAGTCGGCCCTTGACGCGGAAGCCGAGATCCTGCTCAATCGCACCGCGGCCCTCCATCTCCAGCTGGAGAAAGGCCTCGTCGACATCCGCCAGGGTCTCGGCGTCCCAGTTGCCCTCACGCATCGCGTACCAGCGCATGAGCCGGATGGCCTCCTTGCGGAAGTCGACCGTGGGGCAGTACTTGGCGATCATGTGCAGGGCGGGGAGGATGCCGAGCTCGAAGAGGTATTTGGTCTTGGCAGCGCGGGCAGGTCCGCTGCTGGCCGTGGACTTCTGGTATCTGATCACGGCGCGGGAGAGGGTGAGGAGCTCCGTCCATTCTGGGATGAACTTTTGTTGGGGCTCCATCATGCCCGCCATGACGAGGTCTTGCATCCTGGCTTGGAGGTACAGTGTGTGGGCGGCGGCGATCAGGCGGTGATTCTCGGATGCTTTGATCTCGTCGTAGAGATGGTGGAATGCTGCACGCCAGCGAGCAACCTCCGCCGCAAAGCGAGCACGTTCTTGGAGAAAGGCATATATGTGCTTACTTATCTTCGGCGGCGACGAGTTCGGAGATTTCTTATCGGGTTCGTCCTGCGGCTTTGGGAGGTTGCGCACCGTATCCATGATGAAATTCATGCAGCGGCGATGGATCAACGTCCAATAAACTCGGGCTTCTCTTAACTTCTCAAACCTCTCGGGCATATTCCTGATCGCTTCCTCACCAAGTCTTTTCCTCCGCGCGAAAACAGCAGATTCCCGGTTTTCAAACAGCCCGCAGATCTGTTGCTCGAAAAACCCCGATGCTTGGAGAAGGTCATCTTCGATCTCGTGGCTGGCCGGGCTATTGATGCATTCTTCGTCTGCTTTGGAGTACGGATGTGATTCCAGCCATTCTTCAAGAAGCTTCTGTCCGCTCCGTGCGTGCGAGAGGGCCGTGTAGGTATTCCCACTCAACCCCTCAAAGCAACACACCAGGAGACACATCAGGAGAGCTTTTCGAGGTGAGGCATCCCGACTGAGGGATGCCGTCATCATCTGTACCCCCTGTTGGTACTCCCGGAGAGCAAATTCACTGTGTTCGTTGCTCTGCTCTGGGTTTACATGGGACAGGGTTTGAGAGGTATGAAGAGCAGAGATGGCAACGATGGTTTTGAGGATGAAAGGCTCCGAGTGCGAGCTCGCCAAGACGAGTCGCGACCAGAATCCAGTATCGAATGTCCCCGATAACTCAGAGACAACAACGCTTCGGAAATGAGAGAAATACATAGCTTCTGTAGGGTTCTCGAACTGCACAGAAGGAACAGAGGCAATGATATGCCTCTGAGATGGACGAGGATGTGGTTTCGCCCCTCTTCGTTTTTGCGGCACTTCGGAATACCCATCACATTTTATACCAGCGTCTTTACATCGGTCACATATGGGTTTCACCTCGTCACATTTGATCTTTCGGATTCTGTGGGATTAGCGGATGTTTAAAATGAGAGCTAGGTACTCACTTGCAGGTCCCGCAGCCACTGCGACTCTTCTTGTTGCTACGTCTTTTGTAGAATCCCTTAACTTCCCGCCTTGGCTTTACTTTGTGTTGGGTTTCGACAGGAAGCGTCATCGTGACCCTGGAATGGCTTCAATATCAAATTCAGTAGAGTCCATAGAGCGAGAAGCTTTATATGTGGATCTTGGGTATGAACCTGCACCTTCAATCCTTCGGATTAGGCCCTTGCGTTCCCCGAATGCCGATACCGTGGTCATTCCCATTCAGCGAGACTATTTGTGTATCTTTTAGATTCAACGTCTCATCTCAATATGCAGGCAAAACGGGAATGGCCTGCTTTCAGGATGAAGGCCGTGCTTATGTAAGTGGTCAGCAATTTACGTCAAGTCCCTGTGTTCCCGGGAGGCGGCAACGAAGTACCAAGATGTCGTTCTCAATACGGAATAAGCGCTCGAAGTGCGCCCCTGGCGTTTGCGGTAGTGTCAGCTTTAGGCATCCGTTTTACCAAACCTTCACCTTTGCATTCTCGCAAAGAGGGACCGAAACGACGGTACCAGGGATTATAGAGGGAACTTTCTATAGGTCAGCTCGTAGCTTTCAATGCGACGTAGCCCATGCAAGAGATTGAATTGGGAGGCCCAATAATTCTCCCTATATTCGACTAGGTAGACTTTCAAAGTATCATGCCGGCGCATTAAATATTTCTCTATGTATGCAACGAGCGTAAGTATCTTTCAATGTCTCCGAGCTGAGAATCACCATTTGTCCGGTCCAAAATGTCCACCAACCGGCACTTCTTTATATGGACAAGCAGTCCAATCACATCCTTGCTTGTACACCTCTGTTCCCCACCATTTGAATCCATCCATCCAGCCAGGATAGACGAAGCCGAAGAATACCACTACGAGCCCAAAAGCTAGACCTGAATCCAAGGCCGCCGAGAGAGTCATGGTATATTTGGCCCACCATTTTGTAGCGCGGTTCTTGATCACGAAGTTGAAGAGATAGCAGACCAGTGCCCAGACGGAAAAGTTGAGTCCCGTGGCTGGAGGAATCCAAGAAAGCGAGCCGAAGAGGACCGGAAGGTTGATCTTACGAACCAAGTTACCTTTGCGGTTTCGAGCGTAGAGCCAGAGAATGATAGGAGCGATGGCACCAATGGGGAAACACCATACCAGTGCCCGATATGTGGCGTTTGGGCCAAAGAATTCTTGGGGGCCAACAACTCCCCAGAGGATGGAGCCATTGAAATGAACACGAGCAAGAGGGCAGACGAAACCGTTCATGGCTTGGGGTGTGCAGATATTGGGGACATTTGCAAACATCCAGTTGAGCACACCAATTTGCGTGCAGGACGACACAATGGTGGCGACCATTTGAACCGAGAAGAGAATGCGAGGAGGGATTTTCATGTAGTGGCCGAGTTTAAGATCAGCAGAGAATTTGATGCCTTGAGCTGAAGAGATGTAGCCATAAGTAACAAAGACCATATTGGCAACGGGGCGACCGGGAAAGACCGCACCACAAACCAGTTGGCAAATGAGGTAGATTGATGAGTGTTGATTGGTTATGGCCATGACAATGCCAATGGGAATGAACAGAAGGGAGCAAATGCCCAAGGCCAAGAGAAGGCCATACCATGGAAGGTGAACTGGATAGCTAGGATAGATGAGTAAAGTAAAAACGTATGTCAAGGTGAACTTACTACTCAACTACAAAGATGCCCACCGCTGTCATACTGACAAAAGTCAATAAATACCAGCTTAGCGGGGCATCTTTATATCTCCGCATGAGACGATTATGGACGTCTTCTTGAGAAATAATATCGTCCATATGTGAGTCAGACCTGTCCAACCTCCGACTTCTTGTGGGTCTGGACGTTCCATCTGCTGGTACAGAGTGGTAAGTAGGCTTCCCTTCTTCCTTCACCTGGTTCAACGATCGCCTCCACTGCCTCCAAATATCTTGTCCATGCCAACACGCCGTGTGTGTCAGTAAACTTGCCAGCGCAGCAAATTGTATGCCATAGCTTAGAACATAAGTGATAGGTAGATATACTCGACTGTATCGTTGATATGCCTCCTTGTCAAAGAGAAAGTCAGATGTCAAGATTTTACTGACGTCGTAAAGATTGCCTGTATTGTCGAAAACGGCAGAAGAGAGTATAGGCATATATGATGAGAAGAATAGATTTTTGTAATATGCGATGGGTGCAATGATCCACATGACAATGACGAGACCGCCGACAACATTCATGGCTGCCCAGAAAGGAGTGAGGAGGGGTGAGCCGATGTAGGCGATTTGGGCCCAGTCAAAGGTCACTGGGAAGAGACCAAGCCCAGACGCTACCCCGAAGAGATTGGCCACAATAACGTTCTTGGGCGCAAACCAAGTGATGACGCTGAAGTAACTCAGAGCTGGGAAGAGCAGTCCGGGGAGGAAATAAAAAGCAAACGAGCAGGCCCACACGATGAAGAAAAACCTCCACCTAGTGATCTTCCAGCCATTCGCAATGCTGTTTTCTTCCTTGTGCAGCGTCGTAAACATAGCTGCAGACATCAATGTTCCCGGCCAAATCATCCCGCCTGGTCTAACTAGGAATCTCCTCGCCAACCCAGCGAATGTATATCCAAGGATTTGTGTTGACAGGATGAGAAGCAATTGATATATGATACCCACTTTCTGATTGTAGAAATGAGTCTGTTCTACAATCACATCCGTCGCAAACGCAAACCCAAAGCTGACATTGCTGCTGATATACACGCAGCTGTGCTCCTTCTCATTCCATCTCCCTTGTGCCAACCATAACCTCAACCTTTCACCTTTTCCTTTGCCGCTGCTCTGATCGGTTGTATGTCTAACCCGAACGCCGTCTATGAATTCTTCTTCTGGGTCGTCCCTTTGTTTCAGTATGCTATCCCACAGGAGACCGAGCGGATGAACAAGTAGTAATGCTATGACTGGTGTAATCGAGACGCTGGGGTATCGCAAAGAAAAGAAAAGATTCGTAGAGGAGCCGAGAATTGCAAACAGTAGAGACAAGAACCACATTCGAGGAGTGTTGATCGAGAGGGAGGTATTGTCAATGGCAGACACAGAGGCTCGTACTTGGGGGTAGGGGGAGTTGTCTGGAGGATCTTCTTCGTCATTCGTTGAGGAGTCGTCCTCGGTATCCTCGTCGGACGGAGAAATATCTTTAGCAGTGTCCAGCCCTTCATTTGGTATCGGAATCCCCCCTCCGGCATATCTGCTGTCCAATCCAACATCCTCTGCTGCATCCTCGACCTCTGCGGAAGGTCGCCGTCTCGCATTGGATTGTTTGCGGCGGGTGCCAGATGCCGAGATCCTCGAGCTCGATTGTCCAGATTGTGGATTGACTACGTGTCTCAGACCCGACTGCTTCCTCTTGTCCCTCCTCCTCCGCACGTCATCCTCTTCATCGCTGTTCTCGGTCGATCCTCCCACGGGTGCAGCACCATAGCTGCCTGTGCCGAAGCCAGGAGAGCTCCTCAGTAGCAGCGGGGTCTTTGATTTCGACATCAGGTTCAGGAACGTGCGAAATGGGTTTAGAAGATCCTGCGCGTCATCGATCTCATTCTCGAAGCTTGAAGCTCGGTGTCGTCGAAGGAGGGCAGCGTCCGAGTCAGGATCGAGGTCTTGGTCGTGGTCGTGGTCGTGGTCGTGGTCGTGGTCGTGGTCGTGGTCGTGGTCGTCTGCGAGTCGAGAAGAAGCATGCTCGTGAGAGGAAGGGAAAGAAGAGAGAGGGACGTCGAATCCTTCTGTAAAGGCTGTGGGTGGGGAGGTCTCAGTGGCATGTCTTGATTGTTGTGCGCGGGATGTCATCGAGCCAGAATGGGAGGGAAGGGACTTTCCTTCTGCAGCTCCAGACCAGCAAGGAAGGAGCGTCAGGCGGGAGGACGTCAGTTAGTGTGGGCAACCTAGCTCCGCCCCGCCAAGAGAGAGAGAGGAAGACCACCCCGCTGAAAGCCAACGCTTCCCTCCGTTCCTCTGGCGGGAGTGCTGGCTTTCTCACGACTTGGCGCTGTTCGTTTGATCTGCACCTGAGTTGTTGCTTGAATCGAAATGAAGCTTCTTGAGCATCATGAAGTCCAGGTCGGACCGCACGCCTTCAATGCAGCGACCGGGTATTTGTCCTGCTTGCTGCAGCCCAACTTCTTTTGGCCTGTCACGATCCCGACCTGCATCTTATCTGATCACCAGATTACGAAGATTCTTCCTATCGTCCCCACCCATCCCGTGCCCGACGGCTGATACCTAGCTCGAACTATCCTCGCCGGTATGTTTCTAAAACTCAGCCAACGACCGCAAATAAACCCCCGACTAAATACTAACCCACTATCCTTCCAATGCTTCCCAACGATTTCTTAAGAGAGAAGTATAAAGGCAGCACTAACTCATTTTTTCATACTCCTGAGCCGAAAGACTATCACTGGATGGATTTAGTGCGCGGTCGGTGGGAAAATGGCACAGACGATTCCAAGAAGAGGCATCTGTGGCTACTCTTACTCTCCCATCCACTACGATTGTAGGAACAACTCAAATAAAGACTGTCTTTTCCAACCACCACTTACTTTCACTAATATCTAGATCATATCTCACAGTACAAATACGAGTGATACCCCTTACATCCCTTGATATAACCCTACAGTATCGGGTCTCAGAAATAAGTACCCTCTGTTCCACATCCTACTTGGAGACCATTGAAAAAAAAAAAAAATCAAATATACAATTCTTGTCGCCGACGCATTGCATGCTAATAAAATAACGAGCGGCTAATGGCCAAGACTACTGACTAAACGGACTGCCCTCAAGCTTTGATAGGTTGGTCATGCATGAGCTTGAACATCAGGTCTTTAAAACTCCCATCCGGGTTCATCAACTGCGCAGCCGGACTGACAAAGTTATCCGCCACCTTCTCCATACAACCAAAGAACCCATACTCGAACACGTAACTCTGTTCATCCATCCAGTTGGCCAGCTGCGCCGTGAACCCCAAGACGTCATTATAGTTGCGCGAAATGCTCGCGATCTCACTGACGATGATCTGCTGGTGCGGGAACTTCTTGTGCATCCCCTCGAAGAATGCGATGGCATCATTACCGTTGGTACCATAGTAGTGAAGACCGAGGTAATCCGGCGGGTTCGCGGCAACCAGAGCCATGAACTCTTGAATCCATTTCTGGCCGTTGGCATCGTTCGAGCAACTCGGGCTCACCAGCTTCTTCCCCTTCCGCTCCCGCAACGGTATCATCTGGCTACGCCATTTCTCAGCAGCTTGCTGAGGAGTGATCCCGGCGCGCTCGGGCTCGTTAAAGTAGTGGATTATCTGTTCCGTGCTATTTTCAATGTTTGTCCAGTCTTGGCCGCCAAGTTGGGCTTCGAGGCGGACCATGGGACGGAACGGGGCGTGGTGATTGAGTTCGTTTGGATACCAGGTGTTCCAGTTGGAGACTGAGTGCATGGGACCAGTGAAATTGACTTTTGCCATCATCTGAGGACAGTTTTTCGTGTTTGTCCAATCCCATAGCAAGACTCGCTTTTTGATGACCATGATGAGAATGCGAGACTGAATAGCGCTCTTTTGTGGGGCTTTATATTCGAGGATTTGAAAACGTGACTAGGGGACTGTATATAAAGTGTGTTTTGGAGAAGTTGAGTATGCCAAGAGAGATGAACAATCGACGGTTTGTAGGCTTTTATGAAGAACTATCAGCTCTCAGCATCTGGCGGTAGGCGAAATCCCTGACCACGGCCGATAAATCCGTCCAAAATCAGCCTTCGGAACAGGCTGAGCCCTGCGTTGTCTCACGCACCGGAGAGCTGACAATAAGCCAACAGCCACTCCTTCGTAAATTTTCCCGGTGGAAATGAACCTTCCCAAGAAAATCAGCCTTCAGATAAGAAGGCTACCCGTCAACAGACCTCCTTCTTGCGTCTGATCTAAAACTCGTAAATATCGGAGCCTCCAGCCGCTGCCACATATCAGCAACCATGTCAAGATGCTCACGACAATTAAACGCCTTCCGCGCAGCGCTTAGTATGGATTTCCAACTAGGAATTACCTCCAAATCGTCATCTTTTACTCGCGCAACTCAAAGCTACTTGGACTAATTCAAATATTGCCTCCCAAGTCGATCTACAAATAATCTCCTATTCTCTAGAAAGGTTCAATCTATAGGCCGCACAGGCACGAGAAGTGAGTGAAAACATGGCGTGTTGTTGAGGTGCAGAAAAGCGCCGATTTTAGTTGAACCGCGTGATCTTGCACCCAGAAATAATAATGGCTGACTGTATCAGCCGTGTGGTCGAGAAAAGTGAATCCTTACCAAGGGGATTGCAGGAAGTGGGCTGACCTTTGGCTCCGCCATTCTACAATTACCTCTTACCTCGTAAAACCATACGTAAATCGGGCTGTCGGTTTATAAAAGGATCGGGACCAACAAATCTCTCCAACATACACAACGACTCGCTAATATTTTTGAAAGTATACTTCCTATTAAGCTTCTATCAATCATCAAAACATGGTTCACTATATAAACATCGAGAACAAGTCGGATCACGATCAGACCTTCGAGGTGCATGGTTATCTCGACAACAAAAACCTCACGGTAAAGGCTAACTCTACAGCTGTAATTCCTGCCGCGGACCATACTTCGGGAGCAATTATCGCACTACACGGCGGACATGAAGGGGAGCAAGCCGAAATCACAAAAGATGGCTATATGGGTATGATCACCTGCCCTTCTCCCCTACTCACCCACTAAACTTGAAGCAGGGAATGACTTCTTCGACATCAGCAACATCGTAGGCGCAGGAGGGAACATGACAATTATGCAGGTTGGAGATATCAGCACCCTAAAAGGAGACAGCCTCTTCATGCAAGACATGAATAGAGCCTGGCATTCGGCAACTGAAGCCACTCGCAACCAACTCAAAGATCTCGTCCATCTGAATGAAAAAGGAGACGTGATCCGCATTGACGCAATCAAGGGCCACCCCGAGCTCGAGACTCTGGTACGATCTTTCGCCAACGGAAAGACCTACGTTGGAGTTGGAGCGTGGGGAGGGAGTATCGGCCATGCTGGCGATAACGCACAATCCTCAGCGGCGCACGGGGACAAGGACCTCCTCATCACCTATTCGGACGGCGATGCGTATCCACGTCCCAACCCACCGCAGCTCGAACACCGACCCGTAGCCAAGATGGTCATCCAGCAAGCCCCCGCCGCGCACGAGAGCGTAGCTCTCGGCCCCGGGATCCTCCTGACCAACAAGTCCCGCCGGGAGGAGAGCTACTTCTTCTACGACAACTACTGGAACGGGGTGGGCACGGCGGGCGCGAACTTTGACCACCCGCTCAAGTCGGTGAAGCTGGCTGCGGGCCAGCGATCCTTCGTCGCGCTCCCGACCTCGTTCAAGGGCCGGGTGCAGCGCGGAACCACGCTGCCCGCCACCTGGGTCGAGTTCCAAGTCTCGGCCTCCAACGACGGCGCGGCCCACGGCGACGTCTCGCTGGAGCAGGGATGCGACGGCGCGGCGACCATCGCGAGCACGGATGGCAGCCGGCGGTCGAACGGGTTCGTGGAGGATGTGGTCCAGGGCGCGCCGGAAGCGGCGTGTGTGAAGAAAGCGGGTACCGGTGAGAAGGTCATTGCTAGTACGATGGGAAACTGGGCGGCTGGGCCAAATAAGGCGGCCATCGAGTACTTGAACAAGCTGGTGGGACAGAAGAAGGCTTATATCACCGGAGGGACCGGAGTCGACGATGTGGCGAGTCACAACAAGTGTTTAGCTGTGGATATGTACTAAAACCCTAAGATATAGCGCTTTAAATGTTCGAGTTTTCTCAAACCCATATTGCTGAAGATTGCAGAAGCTACCTACCATTGCCATTCTTGAAAGGTGTTCTAACCATACTGCAAAGTGATTATTAAATCTACGAATGTAGAAGGTTGGGAACTACACATAGCCATCGGAAGACTTTACTTTGATTTCATAGCATTATGTAATCTTACTTTGTAATTTATAGGAGGAGTACTGAATGACGACTAATGTTGCAAACAACCTTAGATATCGTAATACATGCAAGTGTAGGGTTCAGGTGCGGTAGTCGCTGAAACAAGCAGACTTCGTCGCTGTTTTCGGCAACCATAGCTCGAGTCACATCCGTACAGACCTACAATTTGCACTTGGGCGATCTCGCTCATCTTACCCCTATTAAATGTTAGCGGGGTTTAGGGTGCAGGAATAATCTCCTATAAAGTCAGGACCATCCAGGAATGAACACTTCCAAGTTCGCATAAATACCCGCGAATCTGAACTAGAGCCTTTCTGTGTAGTTGCGTATCTGTTGCCGGGATTGCCATCAGAAGATGGGAGGAGTGCTTGAAGGAGAAATTCTGCATTATCTACGCCGTCAAGCGGAGGAAGAATCATCCAGGAAGTTTGAGCGAAGGTCGGATATGCCGGTAGATTGCGTACTTACAGTTTTGTCGAGCGTTCTCTAAGGGGTTTACAGCCCTCATCCATAAAACACTGCTACCCGAAATCGTAAGCCAGAGGGCTCTGGGTTGCAAGGCCTGGCTACGAGCCTAGGTGAAGGTCAGAAAGCAGTACCGTGGAACTGAATTGCAGCATTGTGGTTATGATAGTCAGGCAAAGCGCTGAAGCCATCAACGGCGAGATTGAGATCCGAGGCTTCGGGCATATGCTAGATAATAGGGGCGATATGAGATATCGCGGCTGGCCATTCCCAGCTCGTAGCATTGAGGCACTGGCTGCATTGTAGAGGTTTAACGTCGATGTCTCCATAGCTAGACTGGCTAGCATAGTAGTAGCGATGCCAGCTTGAATACTGGTAGACGCGTAAGACCATTGCGGTTATAAATACAAGTAAATGTAAGGTTCAGGTGCGTTGGTCGCTGAATTCAGCAGGCTTTCGTCGCTGTTTTCTGCGACCTCCGCCCCTCTAATGAATCCGTAATTAGATTACTCGGGTTCACTGGACAACCACCCAAGCAAAAAACCTAGCTAGAACTTAGAACCTTGATAATTCCATCAATAATAGTCTAATTGTATTGATTTCTACCTTAAATTGCTTCTCTTAGTCTTGTGTATCAGCTCTGAGTATAGCTAGGCTAAAAAAACTTAGCAAAGCACTTGAATTAGCTTAGAAAATCGAACTAGCGGTAAATGAATACAACAGACTGGGCTAGCTACAGCAACAACCGCCTTTTATTCGGAAGATAAGCAGGCAATATGAAGTTCTATAAGAAACGTTTCGAGGTCGAGTTATAAAGAGTGTGATGAGCAGAATATCACGTGTTACAAATGGGCACGAGCGGACAGGACCTTATTACCGAAGTGTAGAGAATAAGGGGTACATTCAGAGTCTATTCGGACTAGGGGCGGAGAGAAGTCTGCTGTAGATAAGGCACACCTCACTCATGTAGTTCTTCTTTCTTCATATTCTTATTTTCCTTCGTAGCTAGCCTATGAACCGAATATACTCAGACTATCAACGCACTTCCATATGCCTCTTGACTAGCCATATTCGTGTTCGTGCCGTTACACCCGGTTGTCAGGACCTAGGCCTGAGGGCCTAGGCAGGAACTAAGGCAGCACTCGAAGCTAACTTCTTTGATAGAAGAAATAAGATCAGCAGAGCGATCTTTAGAACTATCGACAAGACTATCGATAGAACTATTGATTGACTATTGATTGACTATTAGCAAAGACTATCAAAAGAAGACCGTGCGATAAGAACTGTGTTAGCTGTTTCTCTCGTACGAAGAGTATATGTAGAAAGCTTCAAGCACTTAGTGCTCTTCAGCTTTACTTTCTTGAAATAACAGATTTATTATTCACGTGTTCGCAAACTTTTCAAGATGCGATTACTACTTCAAGAAGAATAGGTATCAAGTACTTCTGGATTGACGCTCTTTGTATCATCCAAGATTCTATAGACGATAAGGTGATTAAGCACTACTACCGAGCTTGTACCAAATCCCACAATGCCACAGTTACCCTACGCAGTCTGCATCGTGCATTATCTTCCTTTTTATCCTTAGCCATTTTATCCTACATATGCTCGATGACTCTGTTACCTACTATTAAGTCTACATGTTGTGGGAAACTAGGGCCTCTAATAACACTCTATGGAAGCATCGATGACAAACATCGATCCTCTATGACAGTGACGACCAGCGATTAAGGCAGTAGGTAACATTAGCTATATGATAGTAAAACTTTTAGGATTATATCTCCTCGAATCTCCTAGGCCACTCTTCTTATTGGCGTTCTCGATAGTGATGTGTTTATAACAATGGCCCGCGACGTGTGCGATGCTGAGCATATTAAAGACGCCATCTTTCCTTCGAATTATGAACGGGATATCAATTCCAAAGAGGCCTGCTAAGACATCACCTTGAGAGACGGGCATACTACATCGGCCGATTCGACGAGTTCCAGTGATAAAGAAGGTATTATCGAGGCAACATGGTGCTGCAATTTGGTCCATCTCCCGAAAGTCTTCGTGCAAAGACATCATATCTACTTCTATAGTCTTAGTAGGCATCTTTCCCTTCCTTGCGATGTTGAATAATCGCTTGAAAGCAGAGAAAGCCGCATCCCATCGATCTTCCCGGCCGGAATGAGGCCGACATAATGACTCTAAGATATTTTCAAGCGGAATACGTCGTCCACGAACCATAGAGGTCACTTGAGAGAACCAACATTCCCACTCTTCGTACATCGTAGCAGAAGCCAACCTTGGTGGTAGGGAGAACGAAGCCTCAACAGAACCGAATTCAACCCCGTGAGTATAGAGGATGCGAAAGTCATCAGAGAATCTAGCAATAGGAGTTGCACATGAAGCTCGCGCGATTGCGGCGTTAATAGTCTCAGAATGCTTCGGGAGCAGGTACTGGGGATCAACCCTGTACCGCAGATGGGTTGACTGTTCCGAGAAATCTGGCACCCAAGTTGGGAGATTCTCCACCGCAGCGAGTTTGACAGTGTCAAATTTTAAGGACGAATATCCCAACCCAATGTCATTTATGATGATGTGAGCCATTGCCTCTGAGTACACCCTCGTTACTGGCTTCAAGTAGTCAGGAGTGATAGGATCAGATTCAAAGGCACACATGCCTAGTAAACCGAATACCTTGTCACGATGATCCGTTACATGGAGGTGTAATGTCCGGAGTAATTGATCTGAGAAGGATGCTGAGGGACCCTCCTTTCGCATGGCTCGTATCCTCAAGAATCCTTCTATTCCATCAAGTAAATGCTTGAAGATTTCTCTCATTCTTTGATCGGCGAAGCGCGAGTCCGTTTCTCCTAGAAGTTGTTTCCATGCATCCAAATCATCAATGCTCTTCGCATATACGCTTGGATATAAGTCATCTTCAGACACTGGAAGTCTTCGACTGAAGCGATGTCGTAGCGTGTCCAAATGATTACCAAACTCCGACCAAGATATAGTTCTTGTTCCGCAGAAGAATTGCGGCTCGTAACTCGAAAGAACGACTTCTTGCACAGTCCAAGTTCGCTCAAACCACGATCGATGGCAGAACTCGGCAACTGAGCAAAGGAATCGAGGTATGTCAGCATGCATGACTGTGCCACTACTCATGCAGTCTAGCATCAATTCGCTGCTGTTCGTCGGAAGGCCTAACCAGACGAATACCTGATATGCGCCAGCATAGATTTGACGCATGAGTTGCACTTGGCGATTCTTCTCCGCAAGATCACTTTGATTTATACACACCTGATCAATCCAAATGAAAAACGGTTTTGTAGCGCTTCGGAGTGCATCCAAAGCTGTAGCAAGGCTTTCAGTGATATGTATGGCCTGGGCATTACACTCCAGAAGATGATCGAATGTAGGAACACCCCAGCTATACGATAGCGCAAAGAAAACCGGCTCATTTGATAGACCAACCTCTATTAGTTGTGCTCTAAGTGGATCTCCCGAAAGCCCTGGAAGAAGCTCGAGTACTCGAATACTATCGTCAGCCGAAAGAGGTTTGTGTACGTATCGATTCATAATGTGAGTGGGTAAGCCTTGGTCTAAAAGAATAATGAGAGCCTAGCTCCCAGCCCGCTACAAGTACATTATATCCCGGACGAGAAAATACAGCGTGCTACATTGTACTGTAGCAGAGTTTAGAAATGAAAAACAAAATTGAAGTAAAGTTATTGTTGGTATAATCACGTGACATAATGGGTGCCTCATTAGTTAGGCAGCCAAGAACCCCATAAGGGTTCTTCGCTCGCACCCATTCTTCTTCTTCTTAATCAACAGACCCAAAGACTCACCAGATACGGATTCTCTACGTGACAGTAGGGAGCCCTGTATTCTGAGTCAGGGCTGTACCCCATTCTGCTAATAACTAGTTATTCAGTAATCCGACAAATTACGACGTCGATGATAAACTCGCTGTTGTCCAGTCTCTTCTGCTAATGACGTACTCACATGAGGTACCGATAGACGGAAAGGATGAGCGGCATTGTCTTGGTGCTGCTATCTCAATAACTACTTCATTAACAATCGCGCTGCGATTGTTGAAGTTGATACCATAGATCAAAAGGTGTGGAATCGCATCTGGTGGTGTTGCTCCACAAGAGATCGTCTTTTAGCCCTCGGCATAAGACGAAATCCTAGAATCAAAGAGGACGCTTACAACTCATTTACTACATTGACACTTACTCTTGACTTGGCTCGCTATAGCTAAAGAAAATTGAGCAAACAGACTCTAGAGAATCTTCAAGTCAAAAAGATGCGGCAGCTGTGATACTCTATCTTCTATATAAAACTTCGGTCATATTGAGACCTCACGGATATATCCGTCTAGCTCTAAACCAAACACCCAACGCCAGGAAAACCCCCATGCAGTCTCGAAAATCAAACAATCGTAATCTCGTCTAGGTAAACATTATTGGCGGCGCTACCCCCCTCCGCCGCACAATTGACCATGATCTGCACGGCAGCAAGACTTGCTCGCGCCCTGAACCGCAGACTCGATGCATCGAAGCCGTCATCCTTCAGCACCTGCTCCGTGTTGCATCTCCCCGACACGCCCTCGCAGATCTGGATGCCGCACGGCTGGGTACTGCGGTGGCCTCGCTTTTGGGGCGCGACTTGACTATACGCCGTGATTACGTAGGTGGTCTTCGGGCATGTGGAAACGGTTTGATAGAAGGTCTGAATCTGTCCTGCCGAGACGGTGGTGTTTCTTTAAGTTTGTTAGCTAGGCCGATTTAAAGGGTTGGGAACTTACAGATAGTAGTTTCCAAAGGCGGTGATGCCTGGCCCGGTCGAGTCTCGGTATACTGTGGCTGTAGAGGTGGCATTGGGGAGAAGGATCTCTATCCAAGGCGCAATCTCACCGCTCTCAAATCCACCATTGACTAGACTTGGGCCACTACATGTTGGAGAGGCCGATGTTATTGTTGTGGAAGATGTTGTTGGGGTAGCACTTGGAGCTGCTAGGTCAAGAGGACCGTTTATAATACCATCAGCCGAGGAAATTTGAGATGTAATAGAAGAAGAGAGCGATTTTGATGTGCCGATCGTGTCCGTTGTACCTGTAGAGGAACTTGAGGAGGCTTTAGAAGCCGCGTATCTCGTGACAGTAACTAAAGTGCTTGGTATGGAAGAGGGTATTAGACTGGTTGTTGAGAGATGTCTTGTACTTGTAGAGAATGAGGATGGAGCTGCAGTGGGCTCGACAAATTGAGGTAAGGCATTTTGAATTCGATTATTCCGAGCCAAGAAAGTGGAACTAGATGAGAGTTGATTGCTCTTGGAAGCGGTGGAGGCTGCTGAGATGGTGACTGTACGAGTCTGGGCGGCATTCCTTGTGCTTGTGTTATTTGTAGCTATTGATGATACACCACTAGAGTATGTCAAGCTCGTAGAGGCCACCAATGGAGAGGTATCAGATGATGAAGGGGAGAGACCAAAAGCAGCGTTTAATACCCGAAGATGGCTTGTACTTGCAGTTGTGTTTGTCGGACTCGGTGTCGGGAAAAGTCTGTTGAGGCCATCCAGCGCGGAAGAAGTTGAATTTAGCCCCTTTACGCTGGTGGCGTTTGTGATTGGCGCCAGGAAAGTTCCGTTGATTGAGACGGCCGTTCTCAAAGTACTGTTACTCGATAGTGTAGCCGCCCCAGAGCTGATAGTTCGTCCGGCGGCTGAAGTTATGTTGGAGATCGAGAAAGTCGTATTGCTAGCAAGTCTAGATGTCACAGTTGGAGATCCAGCTAACGAGAGGTTTGAAGCCAGACTTGGAGCGATTGGTAACCCATTAATGCGATGAGGACTTGAAGAGATTGTTATTGCAGTAATCGAAGATTGTACTAGGCTGGAAGTTGTATTCAGCTGCGTAGAATTGAACAGCAGAGCGAGACCACGATAAGGCCCGTGAAAGTCCGCTGGCTTTAATGTCACCGAAGCAAAAGGTGCGGAGGTAGTTGGTAAATCAGCTTGAT
Source organism: Arachnopeziza araneosa (assembly GCA_003988855.1). Taxonomy (NCBI): domain Eukaryota; kingdom Fungi; phylum Ascomycota; class Leotiomycetes; order Helotiales; family Arachnopezizaceae; genus Arachnopeziza; species Arachnopeziza araneosa. The sequence continues at coordinate 41,189 of QYAI01000209.1, forward strand.
CCAAAGGAACGACAGTTTTGGTGATGACATCAAGGATTAACGACTCCGGTGTGGAGATACTGATGGGTGATGCTTCCTTGGATAACAATTGAGCTAGAGGCCCATTGATATCTGCGGCAGTGGGGACGGGTGTTGAAGTTCCAGATAGATCAACAGAGCCAGAAGATGAATGAACTGGATTGGTTGAGATCTGCATAGTGTTAGACAAAATCTTGTAATAGCTAGATCGAATACAAACCATATACACAAGAATATGACCACCATCACGCTTTCTAGTCTCTGAAAGGCCATTTCCACATGCGAGTGATGAGTTATCGACACATGGTGTCATGCAAAAGGTCTCGGGTATGCCTGCTGCGGTCGCGTCTAGAGAACTAGAACAATAACAGGACGTTCCCTCGATACCAGCGATATTCAAGTTTTTATTATAGCATGAAGTGGCGCATTCCATGGAAGAACCGCTGGAAATCGGGTCTGCATCTGTGACAGGCCACCCATTACCAGAGATGTCAGGAAAGCATCCCTTCATCGTGTAAATATCATCAGGCCCTACTCGAATAGTGGAAAGGACTTTTCTACCCGACTGCGTCAGAGCTGGGCCAGATGCAGTTGAAAGCGGCAACTTGAATTGAGATGGTGACACGCCTGTAGAATCCGGTGTTACAGAGGATGCTGCGGCGTTGCCAGAAACTGGAACTGGTAGGCCGTTGAAGTCTGGAAGAAGGGTTATTTGTGTCAAGGGTGCAGAAGTGATAGTGGAGCTTTCAGGAAGCTGTAAGTTGGATGCTGTGGAAATAAATGCTAACTGGACCGCCGGTGTAGTTGTTGGGTATGATGAAATGGGCCCATCTTGTTGAATGGAAAGAATCGATGAAGCTGGTGGGAATGGGATAAAAGGACCACCAGGTTGAAAAGCAAGAGTTGATGAAGCTGCCGAATACGGGATAAAATGACCACCTGGTTGAACATGGAGAACAGACGAAGCAGCTGAAAGAGGAGACTCGCTGACATAATCCGGTGCTATCGATGAAGTTGATGCATTGTCAGAAAATGGTATTGGCAGCCCATTGTATATCCCAATGGCTGACGTCTGTGTGGCAAGTGCACCAGGAGTCGTTGTTTGTGAGTTGGTGGAGCTGTCATCAGTAAGAGCGCAATTGTCTGACGATGCTGTCACAGTAACAGTTCGATAAATAATCTGTACAGAGTCACTCTGCGCGTCGGAAAGAGAATTTGAGGTCGCCGCCTCGCTTGCAATAATAGATGCATCACCATGAACGAGAGGTAAAGCTGAGCTTGAGAGCATCAGGAGCCTGAACAAGAGAGAAGAGCCCATTATGCGCGAATTTCAAGGAGGCTAAGTATATTGTGAGAAAGAACAGAAGAACAAAAGGACTCAGCGAGACTACTCGACTTAAATATGAATCGAGGATGAGGCTGAGAAAATAACCTACAGGAGTCACTTGCCGTGAGAAGTCGATGGCGGGACAAAGAACTTTTGTGAGAATGTATCATGAGAATGTAGTTGAAGCGTATTTTCTAAGGCAAAGGCACTAGCCCAATGAGTTTGTTAACTCGCTCTGTAAAATTATAGGGGTGGTTGACAAAGATGTGGATGGCGAACTAGGAGACTGGCAAAGACACTGAAGAGGCTGGAGCCAGAGGCAAGATCTACAAGGCAGTAAAATAGGCCATGGATGGGAATGTTTACGCACGTGATGTTCACATTCCTGTAGGCAACACTGTGAGCAATGTATGTTGCGCTGCTAGCCTTCGGGAATTTCGTGATTCTATGCAGATGCCGAGTACTGTAACTCCAAATGGACACATTCCTCCAAGGATGCAGCCGTGGCTGGCCATCCACCTTCAACGCCTCGCTAAAACACAACCAAATCCAACAAATTGTAATGGAACTGAACTCACTACAACCCAACCTTCATTTCTTCGCAAGAGCTGAATCTCATGATGATTGGCAGGTATACGTGCGCTGAGGAAAGGGTTGAAAGTCAAACCGCTGGCATGTTGATCGTACATTGAAATGCTGATTCCTTCAATAGTCATCTCCACCAGGTCGAGCGTCTTCGCCCTCGCTGTTTGCCTCACCATCATCGAAATAGGCCTCTGCATTATAGTCGTCTCCCATGTCCTCATCATCGTATGCTCTGTCGACCTCTGGATATATGATTAGCATGCAAAAGTACGCTTGAAGCTTTCGATCGACGTACCTTGCTCCTCTTCGAGGTCTTCTTCTTCTTCATCACCATCATCGCCTTCACCAGCAACCTTATGAATCTTCTCCAATAATATCTTCTCCTTGTCAGAGGGATTCTTCGACCTCTTAGTGGTGTACAGCATCGGGTTCTTCTTGTCGATACTTCGATTGATATGGTCACGAACAGCGGCACCTTTCTCGCCTTCTAAGGTGGACCATAGTTCCTTTGGAAAGAGCTCTTTATTGAATGGTCGATCAGAGAGCTTGGGTAATACGTTCTTCTTGGGCGCATATCTCTTGGAATAAGTCTCGACACCATCTGCGAAAGGATCCATATCGGCTTTCGGGTTGGTAGCAAATTGACGGTTAAATTGATCTTCACTGAAGGTCTTTGCTGGTGCATTGGGATCGCGCTTTGCAGGCTGGGTATATAGGGGACCGCGGTGAACTTTTTCTTGAAGCTCCAAATAATTTTTGACTTGTCTACGCTCTTTCTCAGTAAGGGAGGAGGGTTTGTTGAGGCTGGGATGCGGCTGGAAAGTTGTCAGTAATGATTAGGGCTTGGAATCGAAACATACAGGATAGAGCTCGCTCGGCTTCGACTCTAACTTGAGAGTAGCATCATGCTCCCACGTAGCTCCCTTGAGCTGGCCACCGCCTGGTGGTCGTCCGCGCCCTCTGCCAGCCATCTATGAGGTGGTGGTGTGGTGGTAAGGGTTGCGGCAAACGCACTGGGCGCAGAAGGGGCAAGTAGGACTGGGGTGAAAGTCGATTTGCTTGGATTGAAGTTCAAGGAGAGAATGGCGGCGGTTAATGTCGAGGGATTTCTGAAGGGCACACTAGTCGAAATGATTGTCAGCGTGTGTAAAACCTTTTGTCGACAACGTGGTAGTGGGGTTTGGGCATGCAAACATTTCGAATTTCGATTCCGTCAGAAACGCTGTGAGCATGAACAATCTCGTTCTGATTGTCGATAAGCTCTTTCTTCAATATCTGGTGAATATGAGGTCAGTGTTGTGCAGCATAATTGTAGACAAGGACGGAACATCGGTGCTAATAACCTCCGGTGTCCGACCACCCCACTACATACCTTCTTTGCCTCCTCCCTCTTTTTCTCCTTCCTCTTTCTTTTTACCTCCTCCCACGCCTCCTCCCTCTTTGTTTTCTCGTAATCCCGCAATTCCTCAAACGCAATTCTCTTGAACTCTTCCAAAGCAACGGCCTCTCTTGCGATTTCAGCAGCCGAGTGTCCGTGCCTCCTGCAAGATGGATCAGCTTCGAATTACAGGCTTGGATGAGCTTGAGAATCATATTCAACATATCCTCGAAGCTCCAGACACAACCCTAAATGACAAGCTCTTTGACGAAGTTGAGCTACAGCTTACCGGTATGCTCTCCCAGCGTCAAAGTTTGGTGGAAACGAGGACATGTATGGTTAGGCTGTTGCGCGCTACGCAGAGAGGAAGAACAAAGAAGTCTTGTTGTCTTGAAGAGCTGGATCCAAATGATCAAGCTGTTCTTTGGTGGTGTTAGTCGTGGGGCAGGCGTGTTTTTTTTTGCTGGCTTCCCTTGTTGGCGTGACGAGTACAATAGCTTACACCCCCGCAGAAACCAATACCCCACCGCTGATTCCACGACTGCTCCCAAACCTCACCCGGATACTTCTGACGTACGACAAAGACCCGACAGTCCTGGCTAGCATCACTTCCAAGCTACTACGTCCTATTACCTTTTCGCAAGCACTTACTCTCGCATCGGAAGACGCTCTTGTTCAAGCTTTACAATCTCCCGCTCCATCCGCAGCGAACCTAGCCATTGCCGTAATTGGGAAAGCAGCTAAAAGCCCTAGCGACACAGCCATACTCTCAACTATGAAAGAGCTGGTTGGAACCCTTTTGCGAACTTGGCTCAGTACCCCACATGTTGGAGTTGGGGAGAACGCTACACAAGCTTTGGGAGATTTGCTCGAAGTTGATTGTGGGCGGAGAATCGCTGCTGGAATCGACACTGAAATGGGAGCCCTGCGAATATCAGCGGGTATGCCACCAGGTCAAGGCTTGTTGTGGCGCCGCATATTCCATGACAAGCATCTATATGATTTAATATTCTCTCTTTGCAGTCCACGGACAATCGGTATGGCAGAAGGGGAGCTAGATGAGAGGCAAAAGTCGTTGGCGCAAGCAAGATTATTGAGACTACTCCCTCGATTGGCCGTTCTGGATTTCTCTACGATTACGCATTCCCAGTTTCCTGATGTAGAGCAGAAGTACGGCGTCTCACAGCCTGGGTTACTATACTTCGCAACTGTGGATATGGTCAACAAAGAGGAAGACTTGCTCATGCATATTACTTTGGTTGATTCGTTTGGTGAGCTCTTAAGCTTTCTGAGCATGACCCAGCTGTCGAAACCAACTTTGGATTACCTTAAAGCTCTGGTAACGAAGCTCGCTACCGAGGACGCATCCCTTCGAAGCTCTCTTGAAGCTACAGCCACGAACCCTAACACTCTGCCTGAATTAGTCGAACTTTTGAACATACTGAATGACTAAAGCTGATCACTGTATTGCATTGATCAAATTCCACTCCTAGCTCTCAAATCATGGCCACGCGGATGGCGGCGCTACTACTGCCGCTTGACGTCTCAGAGACTAGACTACTAGAGGAGATTCGTGGGGTATGCGCCGTTTCCAAGGTGAAATCGCTAGCTCTCCTGGGTAATTGACCAGTCTTTGCTATTTAGATCATGTCAAACTGACCACCTATGAGTTGTTGGGCCAGACTACAGTGACGCCACAACATGAGTCATAGTAATTCAAGAAATTTCTTACAGATCTTGTTCTAAAAGCTCTACCGTTTTGATTTTTATTAATCTATTACCTCGTGTTCAGCGTCTGCTTTGAGATGTATAGAAGAAGCAATAATCAGCATGGGACCTAGCCATGCTAGAGTTGCCCGGTTGCAACGGAGCAATGTAAAGTCATGATGTTAGCGTTCAACGTGAATCCACAAATTCACGTACAAGTGTAGCGTACCCCTCGGAGTAAACACCTGGGTAGGTCAAGGCCGTCCTACATCCTTGAGTGAAGTTTGCATTAACTTCAGCAACCAGTCACCCCGTTTTGAAGTATCAAAATTTTTACTTCTTGTCACCAAGTGTCAGAGAGAGTATTCAAGAAGAAAACTGTACTAGAATTAATCCAACTGCTCTTGGTCTATGAGTTGTTGTTTGGTGTCAATGTGTGGAAATGGGCGTGCTCTACAAAACGGCCCTCTTCCGGGTAAGTAAAGAACATGTATATGTCGGGCGCCATGAGATCCAATGATGCTAAATTGAGACACGCAACGTTTGCACCGTCGTCGGGGATGTGGCCTAAACTGCCCTTGATGACAGAAGCTTGTTCGATGGATTGGTCTTGGTTGGATATCGGGCTCGTATTCACCCCATCCACCCCAGGTTCTTGCACGTGACTCATCTGTAGTGGGCTGACCGAGTAGGCGTTATGCAACATGTCGGTTGTTGACTTCCTTGGTGGAATCCTTTCAATTGAAATTACAAACCCAACACGACAACAATATTACCAACACGAAGGCCACAGCGCAGAGAGATTTGTTTCTTTGGCGGATAATTTGAATTCTCGTAGAGAGGGATTTAGCCTCATTCGAGATGCTGCTCATCGCGCGGATCTTTGAGAATGCAGACTGAAGAGCCAGAAGAGTCTGCGACCAGGAAATGCCATCCCAGGATCGATCCATCCCTGCGAGAATGGAGTGTGCTGGAGTGTGCTGGATGGATCCTGATTGGATGGTGCCGACCAGGAAAAGATGCGCATCGGGTTTAGCTTCAGGTACCAGAATACCAAAGCGCCTCACGCCCCTTTCTCACCCAACTCGACCCCATTTCTGTTTTGCCCAATTTCAGCAAACCAATCACGGCGTAAACGGGAGGGTTAGAAGGATCACACAAGGAGCGCCTGCCATACGAGCTGACGATGACGGTATGGGATCTTGTGAAGATGCAAATACTGTACGGTCTATCCACGGGATGGTGAGAGAGAGAGGGAGAGAGAGAGAGAGAGAGGAGCGGGAAAGAAGTGCGATTTCTGCCAAAGAACACCCAAGAAAATGTCCGACTCGACATGGAAAGACTGTGTGGCTCGATCTTACGTCAACAGGGACGATGAGATGCTCCACTGGGCGGTCGGAAGTATTAGCCACGGCCCCTTTTGGCGTGAACTCCTGCTATTTGAAGGTAAGCTTAAGCTTGCCGCAAAAGATGCCTCGTTTATTTTCGTCCCAAGACCCGCCGTGGCATTCTTAGGCTCTTCCAGATTGGTCCAGTGGGGACCAGGGCGGCGAAAGTAATCTCGGGCTTGCTGTGCCTCAGCAGAAACAACCCCCAGACCAGCCCAGCAACGTCTTAAACGAGTCCTATCGTGACCTTCTCCATGCGACTGCCATTGTCGCTTGCGCCGAAAAGAGGCGTCGGCATGATGTGAGCCAGGCACAGCGGCCATGGCTTGATGGCTGCTTCAGGATCACGCCAATCTCTGCATCTGGCCGCCGCCTTTTAGGGATGCCTTCCCCTCTGCCCTACGTCGGTCTTCCTCTCCTCCTCTCCTTCTCTCCTCTACCGGCCTCATCAACCTCTCTCGCGGTGTGCTCCTTGCTTTGCAAACTTTTGTTTGCGTCCTTTCGTTGACGATCGAGTCACATACAATCTTTACCGGCTTCGGCCACTCCACAGTCATTTGCGTATAAATAATATTCCCGCCTTTCATAATGCTTTCCTCTAGATACTCCGCTGCCGCTGCAGCCCTCTTCTCTTTAATTGCTCCCATCGAGGCTGTCTACGATTCCACCTCGCACAAAAACTTGGCCATGTACTATGTATGTGAAGATGTGTAAAGGAGGTGTGGAGCTCCCTTTAACTGACTCGGGAATAGGGTCAAGGCAGTAATCAGCTTGGTCTAGCAAGCTACTGTGACGCTGCAGAAGTCGACATCATCCCGATTGGTTTCATTAACCTTTTCCCAGCCCAAGCAGATGGACTAGTACAGGAGAACTTTGGCACCAATTGTTGGGGTGGGGAGTATTATACTGGAGCCGACAACAAACCATCTCCCCTCTTCGTGAGATGTCCTCAGCTCCAAGAAGACATCTACTACTGCCAGACCAAGACCAACAAGAAAATCTTGCTCTCTTTGGGAGGCGACTCACCTGGATACCAGGTTACTGGTCACGACGAAGGTGTTGCTCTGGCCGAGTTCTTATGGGGTGCATACGGACCTTACAATCAGACCTGGGTTGATCTTGGTGGCGTTCGCCCTCTCGACCGTGGTCTGTACAACACCGATTCATCCATGACGATTGACATTGACGGCTTCGATTTCGATATCGAGCTTAAACCAACTGATGGAGGAATCGGCTACATTGCCGCCATCAACAGACTTCGCGAGCTTTTCGCAACGACAACCAAGAAATACATCATCTCAGGTGCTCCTCAATGTCCTCTTCCCGAACAGAACATGGGTACCACGATCTCAGGTGCTCAGTTTGATGTACTCTGGGTTCAGTTCTACAACAACGATGCGTTTGGATGTAGTGCTCGCGAGTGGATCACTCAAAATCCATCCCATACCAGTGGAGTTGCCAACCCCAGTGGTTTCAACTATGATGATTGGACCGCGTTCCTCAAGACTGGCAACAGCAGTGCCGCTAAGCTTTATATTGGTTTACCCTCTGCGACTACAGAGGCTGCGGCCGATGACTATCTCACCTCAACCGAGGCTCAGAGCTTGATCTCCTACTACCAAGGCAATTCCAACTTTGGCGGTGTCATGTTGTGGGAGGCTACCGGCGCAACTCAGAACAACATGTCCACCGATGTACCAGCAACCAAGTACCAGGGTCTGAACTACTATCAAGCTATCAAGGATATCTTGGAGGGTACTGTCCCGTCTTCTTCCACTTCATCAAGCAGCCTTCCAACCTCCACCTCGGCTAGCTCGACATCTACGTCTGCTACAGTCGTTCCAACCTCCACCTCGGTTAGCTCTACATCTACTTCTGCTACAGTCGCTCCCACGCCTACTACCGTCCAGAGCGTTGGCCAATGTACATATCTCGGCTGTTATACTGAGGGCAACGGAGTTCGTGCTCTTGCGGGTGCTACGCTTGTCAATTACGATGACATGAGTGTAGAAATTTGTGCAGCCTTCTGCGTCGATTTTGACTTGTTCGGTGTTGAGTACGGTGGAGAATGTTACTGTGGTGATAGCTTTGGTGATGGAAGCAAGCCTGCATTTACTGGAGAGTGCAACATGCCTTGCGATGGCACACCAACGGAATTCTGCGGCGCACCTAATAGATTAGACGTTTATGAGTGTGCTCCTTACTCCAGCACATCGTCGTCGTCATCGCCGTCAACCAGCTCTGCGGCACCAAGCTCAACTTCTGCTGCTGCCAGTTCGACTTCATCAGCAGCCGCATCATCCAGCGCTGCTGCAAGCTCTTCCACTTCGTCGGCTTATCCAAGCTCAACATCCAGTGCCGCCGCAAGCTCGTCATCCAGCGCYGCTGCAAGCTCGTCTGCAGCAGCTAGCTCAACATCCAGTGCCGCCGCAAGCTCGTCATCCAGCGCCGCTGCAAGCTCGTCTGCAGCAGCTAGCTCRWCATCCAGCGCCGCTGCAAGCTCGTCTGCAGCAGCTAGCTCAACCTCCAGCGCTGCCGCTAGTTCTTCCTCTTCCTCGTCCTATCCAAGCTCATCTGCCGCTGCATCATCAAGTGCTGCCGCAAGCTCAACTTACTCCAGCGTAGCAGCTAGCTCGACGGGATCCAGCAGCCCATTATCGAGTGCAGCAGCCAGCTCTTCAGAATCAAGCACTAGCTCGGCCAGTGGAGTTGTGACTTCCAGCTCATCAGCAGCCGTAAGCTCATCCAGCTCTTACTCAACTCTCCCACCATTCCAAAACACTACTTCCACAAGCAGTTTGTATACTTCAACTTCCACGCCTGTAACCACAAGCCCTGCCACCACAAGCCTGCCATCGAGCACTGAGTCCAGCTCTCCTACTACAACAGAGTACACTGAGTCAACGGTTTACACCACGACGACTTATACAGTGACATCTTGCGCCGCGACAGTCACAGACTGCCCAGCGAGAGTTGGAAAGGTTACCACTGAGACCATTTCACTCTACACAACTTGGTGCCCCGTAACAGCGACTGAGACTGCCGCGGCCACCACTACGACACCAGCAGCCGCTAGCACCACGGAATACACTACTAGTACTGTTTACACCACCAAGGTCTATACGATCACCAGCTGCGCAGCAACTGTGACAAACTGCCCTGCCAGAATCGGCCAAGTGACCACCGAGGTCATCTCCTTGTACACTACCGTATGCCCTGTTACCGAGGCCACAACTACTCCATCATATCCCGCCTCCGAAGCAGCACCAAGCTCTACCATAACCACCACATACAAATCGACCACGACCTCGTTTGTTACAGTCAACATCATCCACAGCACTGCGACCGTAGTCCCAGTACAAAGCGCTCCATATCCTACAGGGAAGAGCAAGAGCAAGAGCAAGGGAGTATTTGGCTCTGGTACCGGTTCTCTGCCAAGTGTGAGCCTCGTCATCAAGCCAGAAGCTACCAACACCGCAAAGGGCGTCACCACCGCCGTTCCCAGCAAAGCTCTCACTGCCGGAGCAAGCAGCGTCAGAGTTGGAGGTGCGATGCTTGCTGTTGCATTTGGAGCCGCAATGATTTTGTAAACTATTAGTCTCTCGAGTTGACGATTTCTTTCACGCCGTGTTCTTGGAGGTACCATCTTGCATCTGCTGGGGAGACGGAAAAAGGGAGAGCTTAGCATTCAGGGGATGTATTATGAAACGGAATGTAAAATATATCTCTATAAATACTGAACTGTTCTTCTCACGTCTTCAAATGCCCAGTCGAATATTTTGACTCTGTTCCAGTGAGTGTTGTGCTGATCAAAAGGGTCCCCGAAAACCAGAACAAGGACAACAGCGGAAATGGAGGAGAGTGAATTCTGCATACCTGTGATTCTGTCCAGATCGCCTCCTGGTATGGCCGTGGGTGAACAACTTGGGTGGGTGGTGGAGAGGGTGGTGATTCTTACTAGGGGTATGATTGAGTATAGATTAGAGTGGATTGGGTTGGATTGAAGTGGAGTGGAGTGGAGTGGTACTTGCTTGATGTCAATGTCGAGAATAAGGAGGGGCTCTGGTTATCAGGTAGTGTGGATGTGCACGTGCGCGTGGGTTAGTGTTGAAGTCGAAAATAAGGATCGACTTTGGATTGGTGGTGTGTACGAGTAAGGTATGCTTTTGATGTTTAAGTCGAAAGCACGAACGGACTGTGATTGGTAGTAGTGTATATAGTACAAGCACTCTCTAATGTTTAAGTGGAAAGCAAGAATGCATTGAAATTGGTGGTGTGTACGAGCATATTCTCTTGATGTCTTCTGTAATGCTTTGGATACGACTGATACATGTAGAGGGATCTTTACTACTGCATCTATACCGCCACCTTACAGCCCTACAAATGTGGGAAAATGACTTTCTACACCGCCTCAAATCCTGCAGCTAGCCACTGTTCTAGAACGAGAATCTCGAAGTGGATTCGCTGCCGGGACTATTTCAAAGTTTCTTGATACAATGAGAATCTAAAAGTATCTCAGTGGGCTTTTTATCTCATTTTCAAGAGACTTCCCACCTGAAAAACTAAACTCATCTTGACCCTAAATTTCTTGACTGCTTCCATTTGCCTGGTTAAAAAAACCTGTCCGACATGCGATTTCTCTGCCTCCATGGCATGGGAACAAATGCAGATATATTCGAGAGTCAATTAGGCAAGTACATTTCTCAGTCCACTATAAAGATATACCGCTAATTGCTGTCCTAGCACCTCTTATAACTCGATATGGTTCTGAGCATACTCTTGATTTTGTCGATGCACCACATGAATGTCCGCCTGCACCAGGAATTTCGACGCTGTACCCTCCACCGTATCTCGCATGGCATCTAGATTATGAACCTGATCATATTCAAGAGGCGCACGACTTCTTGAGAAGTATTATGGAAGAAGATGGACCTTATGATGGAGTTATTGGGTTTTCACAGGGTGCTGCTCTGCTAGCTAGTTTCATATTGTGCGATGAACATGGGAGAAATGGGTAGTGCAGAAAGTCCGTTCAAGCTTGGGGTGTTTTTCAACTGTGTCATGGTATTTTTTCCCTCTGAAAATATTGGAAGCCATATCGGAAAAGAAGTTCAAGAATTAGAAGAGAAACACGCGAGATTTCTCGAAGGTCGCAACCAAACTGCTAAAGGCATCGTGGGAGGCGACATCAATCAATTATCACCCTGCAAAAATATATACGGTTTCCAGGCGGGTAGTTTTCCGACGAGGATCTCCCTCCCTACACTTCATGTACTCGGTACCGAAGATCAATTCGTGAAGTATTCACAAATTTTGGTGGATATGTGTCAAGAAGATAGAGCAGAGGTTCTAGAGTCCGCAGCAGGCCATGAGATCCCACGGAGTGAAGAGTTTCTGCAAAGATTAGGAGACATGTTCGATTGAGTAGTTATGATGGCAAGTTTATCTACCTAATTAGTGGTAGAAATGAAGGTTTTAGCGCTCGATCTTCGCTTGGGTGTCTAGCTAGAAAGTGCAACTGAAATTAAACACTTTATACCGCTAGTGCACTTCTGTACCTCTGCCCTTGAATTATCACGTACCAATACTTCATGATGACTTGATAGGTGAAGGGCTGAACGTTGGCATCACTAGCGCACTAAAAGGCGGCAGGGCGGCAGAACAGCAAATGCCACAGGGAAAAACATCACCTATTACTTCATGGAACCGGGAAACCCGACAGAAGGGGATTTTCCCCCACGCACCAGACCTGGCTCTATTGGTGGCGAATAGCTATATTTGCAAAATTTCCCGTCTCATCCACGAGTTACGAAGCTGGGCTTCAGTCAATAACTCATATCCAAGCCTTAAATGCCATCAATCATGTGGCATGGACTATTGAAGAATGTTTCGGTAAGAGCGAAAACTTCGAGACGATCGCCTACCTTGGCCCAAACGATCCTCGTTACCATATCGCCCTGATTGCGGCTATCAAAGCGGGATACAAGGTAAGTTCCTGTTGTTCTATAAGCCCTTGAAGATTTTTCTAATACAAACCCCTATAGATATTTCTCCCATCACCCCGAAATTCGAAATTGGCACACATCTCACTCTTGACTAGACTTGAATGTACCAAGCTCTTGTGCACAGATCCGGAAGTGCCCGCCATTCCCTCAATTCTCGAAGATTATAAGATGCAAAAGCTTCATATCCTGTCTTTACAAGAGCTGATCAATCTTGAAAACGTCAAGGATTACCCGTATGAAAAGTCATTTGAAGAAGAGCGAGATAATCCGATATTCGTGCTACATACCTCTCGTTCCACTGGTAAATATAACCTCTCTCTTGGGGAAGTTAACCGATTTTCCTTAGGATTTCCAAAGCCGCCTACTTACAAACATGAATTCATCACTCGCATTACCAATCTAAATTTATTGTCCCCGCTGGAAGGCTTCACAGTTTTAGACGCACGATATCGTTCTGGAAGTTTCTACATTTCACTACCCTCATTTCATGTAAGCACATATCTATACTTCTTCACCCAGAGCTGTTCATTGACTATTTACCAAATTGCTGGGATTGGCTTCTCTCTTGTCATCCCTGCATTTTTCGGTTGCGTTCCTGTATATCCCTTGCTTAATGGACCCCCAACAATAGAGTCTTTCCTTGGTGCGCTTAAGCATGGAGATTTCGAATGGGCCTTTCTTCCTCCGGTCGTGATTGATGATCTAAGCAGAGACTCAAACTCACTAGAACTTGTAGCAACATAACTCAAATATCTCTATTATGTGGGTGGAAGTCTACCACAAACAGCTGGCGACCTCGTTTGTGAGAAGGTACTTGTGTATCAAGCACTCGGATCAAACGAGTGCTCTATTTTCCCTCTCTTGCGGCCAAAGCTGGATCATGCACTCGCGGATTGGAACTACCTGCAGATTCATCCTTCCCTTCAAATTGAATTCCAACATCGATTTGAAGATTTATATGAGCTCGTTGTTGTCAGGAACAAAGCTTACGAGCATGTTCAACCAGCTTTCGTCCATTTTCCGGAGCTTGATCAATACGAAACTCGGGATCTGTTTACGCCTCACCCTACCAAACCAGATTTTTGGAAACACCGAAGTAGGATAGATGAACGTGATTGTATTTATCAATGGAGAAAAGACTAATCCTGTCTCATTTGAGGCAGAGGTAGCGAACCATCCCTTGGTGAGATCGGCACTAGTTGCAGGACAGCAGCGATTTGAAGCATCTCTGCTCCTCGAACCAGCGGATCCTAAACCCCTCGATCCGGAGAAGAAAACAGAATTCATCGAGAAGATCTGGCCTCTCATCCAAAGCGCAAACATCAAGTGTCCAGCCCACGTAAGAGTTTCAAAGTCGAAAATATCGCTAACGGAACCTGGTTCATCAATGCTTCGCGCCGGAAAAGGAACCGTTATGAGACAGGCAACATTGACCGCGTATCAAGAACGGCTGGATCATCTCTACGCAGAAGTCAAGCAAGACGGCTCCACAGCTCTTCTCGACTTGAACGATCATGTGGCAATAACTGACGCTGTCAATCATCTCGTGAAAGATGTCACCAGTTGGGATTCTCTCGAGAACGACGCTGATTTTTTCTCGTTGGGAATGGATTCTCTGCAAGTTATCCGACTAGTCGAGAAGCTGAGGGCCAATTTTCGAGACGATTCGATTTCTCCCAGCGTCGTTTACACCAGAGCGTCAGTAAAACTACTCGCCTAGGGGCTTAGTGACGGAATAACCGAGCAAGATGGCAAGGCAGTCAACTCACAAGAGTCTCGACAACATTTGATTGCTGAGTATCAGTCTAAATATGAGAAGAGTATTGAATCATTAGCCTCAGTCAAATCTGATAGGATGACAGAAAAGGGAAACTCACCTCCGGTCATTCTTCTCACAGGTTCTACGAGAGCGCTCGGGTCGTACATTCTTGACAGACTACTCCTAGACGATAAAGTGGCTTACATATACTGTCTCAATCGATCAAAGAACTCTGAATTGGTACAGGAAACCCGAAACGCCGAGAGGGCGCTTCCCGCGGACTTTCCATCCTCACGAGTCTCCTTCCTCACATGCGATCTGTCAAAGTCGAACTTCGGGTTGGACATTTCAGTCTACGAGAAATTAATTTCTACGGCAACGCATATTATCCACAATGCTTGGCTAGTCAACTTCAACCAGACTCTGCAATCCTTTCAACCAAGCCTGGATGGAGTCCTCAACCTGATATCTTTTTCAGTCCATGCTAAGCTATTGCCAGCGATTCTATTCATCTCATCAATAAGCTCAGCAATCAATTATCGGAACAAATCAAATACCGAGTCGGTGATACCAGAGGCTGCACTTTCCGATGACTCTTGCCCGGCAAACATGGGCTATGGAGAGAGTAAGTTTGTTGTCGAGGGAATGCTTAACTACGCCTCCTTGAAGCTCCAACTGACAACCGGAGCGGTTCGAGTGGGTCAAATTGCCGGCACAGCAAACAACCCTCGCGGTTGGAACCGCAACGAATGGCTTCCAAGCTTAGTCTTGAGTTCTCGTCACATTGGTGCTCTGCCAGATGCGCTCGGCCCAAAAGACTCAAATTCTTCTGGGGTCATGAGCAACATAGCTTGGGTGCCCATGGACCAGCTCGCTGGAATTTTGACCGAACTTACCTTTAAATTTGGTCAAGAACAGTCCGGCCCCAGTGGCTTGCGCGTCTTTCACGCCGTGAATCCTCAGACAATCACGTGGGACAGCCTTCTACCTACGGTCAAGAATACTCTAGAAAACACGCTTTCACCAAGCCCTGGAAAGCCGTTCAGAGAGGTCAAGATCGTTCCTCTCCCGGAATGGATCGACCTCTTGGAAAACTCAGTGACGTCGGATATGATTGGCGAAATGATTCATCGGAATCCGGGAGTCAAACTGCTTGATTTTTATAGATCACTTGTGGCTTCAAATGAATCTACTCCAGTTCGTTCATTCGATGTGGTCAAGACTTTGAAAGCTAGCATGTTATTTAAGGAATCTGGAAGCAATTAAAGTGGAATGGATGGCGGGCTGGGTGATGGATTGGGTCGCTTCTCTTAATGGCCCACTCTTGGAGGTGTAGACAGTAGTGAAAATCTCTACGTGGGTCGGTTCTTTTCAACGTGTCTTAGAAAGATATCAAAAACATGTTATCGTATGTGCTGCTATTTAAAGTCGGTTTTTGCTTTCGACTTTGACATGAAACAGGTGCTCATATATGCTACTAATCAAAGACGATTCTTGCTTTCGACTTTGACATCAAGCAGGGGAAGTTTTTGAATTTTATTATTACTATAATTAACGCCGCGCTTATCAACCCTGAACCACGAACAAAATAACTTTTCGGAAACTCAGTACTCCGTTTCTCAGATGCAATGCAGCCAGGATCAAACAGGTTCTGTCCTAATCCAAATCGTTGCTGTCTTTAACTATCTGTAGTAGCCATTTCAAACAATCTTCTGGCTGGCTGACTGGATTCTCTGTCCTTCCGTTCCTTCAACAGCGAAACTACTACATCCTTAAAATTCCTAGAAAGCCGCACCCATTCGAATTCAGGGTTAAGAGCCTTAGCAAACACACGCATGGTAGTAACAGGCACACCTGTAATCTTGCAGACATCTTCAGGGGTGATTGAAGCCTCCATCCGAGTGACGAATTCATGTTTGACAACTGCCGAAAATTGAGCGAATCCTGTAGTAGCTGGGTTGACAGCGGTCGACACTATTTCTTTACCAGAAGCTTTTGATAGTGCCGAAACCTTCTCTCCAGTTAAGACTTCGTGCACCAAATCCTGATCCAAAGGCTCAATGCCATCTCCAAATTCGCCCTCTATGCCAACTTGCCAAGGTACCCGATTTCGCTCCGCATCATTGATTGCTTGTGTCATTAAGCCTTTCTTCTTGGCTTTGGTGGCTTCGTCAATGTCATCTCCAAGATTCAACTCCAGTAAGCCCTTGAATGCATTGATGTTTTGTACGTGGAGGTTCTTTGGTTTCACGCCCCAAGAATCAGCAATCTCGGCTTGCTTAGTTAAGAGTTTTTGGCACGAGCTCTGGATTCGATCGGCGTCATCCTCTCGACAAGCCTTAGCAATACTGTCCTTTACCTCACTGAATGCTGCCGAGCGCTTCGTATATACGGAAGCCGCAATACGATCATCATCGACACGTCGCTTGCCACCTTTTGACATGTGCTTGAGATATTTGATCATTCTCGTGTAACTATCGCTCTGTTTTTCGAGCTCGTGAGGAATAATGCTAAGTAATCGCTGCGAGACTGCTTTGCGGTCAACCTCTTCTGTGAGCATCCGGGCAAAGATAGTGATGATGGTTCTGGAATGATCGAGTTGGATGTTTCGAAGCTTGCAGAATTTTATCATCTGAGTTGCTCGATCTGCCTTGAGTTCGTTGGTGTTTTCATTCTTCGTAATAACCCTGATGAGAACTTTGTTGAGGAGCTTTTCCAAACTGAACAGGAACTGCTCTCTTGGCCAGCCGCTGTATGGGTACAGGTTCACAACGTGCTCGTACCAACGCCAATCTGTTTCTGCTGAAGGAACATCAAAGTTGGGGTCCGAAACAAACAGCTGCCAAACCATGCTCATTGGTTTTACGCCGGATCCCGCTGTAGTCAGAAGATTTCCGAATAGTCCGCGCATCAACTTAGTAACGGTGTCTTCTGCCTTTGAAATAACTGTAGGTGTCGTTGTTCGCATTGCAGCAAGCTTCGTCATTGCACCCATCAATAAAGCAGCCATGAGCTGACCAATCTCGGGGGCTCCAGGTTGTAAATCAAATTCTCTTGATGCAGTAGCGTGACTGAGGGTATCTCTCATAATGATACGTAATGCAGCAATGTGGGATTCGTTGCACTTGTCCATCCAGCGAATCTTGTATGGATTTTCAAGATCGACAAATTCGTCCCAGCAGACCCAAGCTAACATCGATCCTATTCCTTTCTCTTGATTCAGGTACGGTAGAGCCAAAATCGGATGAGTGGGTCCATCTTGATGCTTGAGAGGGCCGTCGTGAGTAGTCTGCGACTGTTCAATGATTATTCCAGCATCAAAACCTTCAAGGAAGAGAACTCTAGAATCAAGGTCGCAACATGGGCTAAAGGTGGTCAGCTCGTGGTAGAGAGGATATCTAGAATGCTTACCCAACATCAATCGATCTGTCCTTTAGATTACCCAATAGTTGCTTGTAAGGAGTTGTTTCAATATTCAGCAGCAGCACTCCCATCTCCTCAGCATGAGTTTCAAGAAGCCCTGCCAGATTTTCGAATGTCATCGTTTTTACTGCATCGATATTATTCTGGATGGCAGTCTGGCGTACAAGTCGTTTCAAGTCGTATGTTCTCTTTGAAGTTGTCTGAGAAGACATCATAGTGCTCAAGTCCATGGTGATTGAACCAACACTTGACTGGATCTGTTTGGCCACTTTTCGGTATTCTCCAAGCATGTCGGATTTCTTCTTAACCAACTTTGGATCCGATGACTTGTAATCTTTTGTCAGGAATTTGACGTATGCTTCTCTCATCGGAGCTGTCGCTTGATCGACTTTGGAAGATAATATGGATATCAACTCTTTAGAGAGCTCCGTCAACTCCTTCTGGCTCAATAATGATTGTAGCTGTGGGACAACAGTTGTGATATCATCTTCTAGATCTTCGATTTGATCAAGGGAAAGTTGCTCAAAGTACTTCTTCAAGTGCTGCGGTTGGACTGTCTCGCCTGTACTTGGAAGTAGGCATGTATTTACTTCCGTAAGGTTAATTAAACGCCTAGCTCTTAATTCTAGTAGCGAATCAAGAGGATTAGATTCAATGACTTGAGTAACATCTGCGCCGAAGGATAATCTTGATGCATCGAGGTATTTTCGATTCGCAATACCACGGTAGAAATAATATTTATCAGAAAGCTGAACCAAGATTAAAGACTGCGGACCGGCGAGAGCTGTCACTGCATTGACGTTGACGGAGTCTAGGAGCGTTGTAATCTCTGCCTTACTTAGCTCCTTTTCTGTAGCAACCCGAACAATGAAGAGTCCATTGATTCGCCATGGTGTGGCTATGTTCCTAGCATTGTCTGTCATTGTGTCGTCGACGAGAACAACCACATAATCCAATTGTTCATAGTAAGATCGCAGTTTATTCTCATTGGTGAATGGCATGTCCGATGGAACGGATCCAGTGGCAAGCAACATTGGACCCTCGAGTCGAGAGCCGAAGATACAAGGCAATAAGATTTTAGATCTATCGCCTCCTGAAATATGATCAGATTGCTGAGGTGAAAAACTTATTCCAGCTCCGAATCTTATCACGTGCATGGAGTCTGGCTGAAAGAACGAAGGAAGGGATGTAGAGTAAGTGGCTAGAACTGCAACTCGCTTGGCAGAGATCTCTACAGCATGTGTATCGAAAGCACCAGGGGTAGTGCTGACGGTCTGTATTGTATCTACGCAGGTCAGCAAGATTGAAAATGCTTCTGCTAGTAAGAATTACCTGGAGTGACTGATGATGAAGCGGGGGGCAAAGACGGGGTGAAGTTGGCACGTTGGATGGCCTCTTTGAATGATGTACTCGATAATGACGCTCCAGTGCACATTTTTGCTGCATCTGTACTCGGGGTTGGTAGTATCGAGCAGACAATGGTATCTCTCTGGCGCTTGATTACCAACGGTGAGCAAATCGTAGCGTCTCCAATCGAGGCTGAATCAAGAGGAACCGGGACAATGTACAAGACCTGGAGGAATAATCTTTAGTCTTTATATCAAACCAAAGGGGGCTTTTCAAAAACGAAATTACCTTATCCGCATGATTGGCGATGAGAACGACCGGATTGTGCTCTTGATACTTCGTTAGTTTGGTATAAGAGTATCCAGAAACAAAAATGACATATTCTTTCTCTGCCAGCATTTCATCGTCGAATTTGAAGTGATGCAGAAGATCACCCTTTTCATTGATATCCCCACTATGTTTAATACCTGGAAAGGTATTTGTTGCACTATAGCAGCTGGTAGTATTTCCTTCTTCGGCCATGCATAGGTCATAGTACGTCGGTTTTCTGGCAGAGACGGCGAATATTGTAATCTTGTCAAACGCAAGGGGTACTGTGAATGTAGCAGCTGGAAGTTGTTGAATAATATATCCATCGTTGAAAAGGCCTGTTGCTTCAAGTCAGCTAAACCAGCAAATGTGTTTCAACGGCCAAGACATACCGAGATAGTGCTGAAACGCTAACATCCGGGTTTGAAGCGTCTCTCCAAGCTCACCTAGATCCAACGCCTTGAAGAAGTAGTCATCTTTGTAAGAAGAGATGTCGATTTCAGTGATATCATTCTTGGCACGGTAGAGAAGGATACGTTCAGGGCTGAATGGATGGGCTGAGCCTTCAGGAAGGTCTTGGAGGATGGCTCGAATTTGAGCCTTTGTTGTGGCCAGAGGATCAAAGAAAACCTTCGTAATGTTTTCCATAATTAATTGACCAAGCGGCCTGAGCTCTGCTGTGTGATGAGAATGTCTGAGGAAGAACTGTGGTGGGTGGAGGCTGCGCCTTATGTGAGAAATACTTCAAGATGACTAGGCGGTGAGTCACGCCGGATTCATGAAGGTGAATTTCAGGTACTTGGTGAGGAGCTGGAAGCGAACACGTCTGTGTGGGTTAAAATTATCATGAAAAGAAAAAGATTATTGAGATGTTGAGTGTTGCGTCGAAGAGGAAGAAGAGGGCGAGTAGAAACTGGTCGTTTGCACAGAGGGATAGTGGTTTCTCGTTTCACCAAACAACGTCACGACATAATGTGCTGGAATGTGATACCAGAAGAAAATTTGGTTGAACTTCCACCTTTTGAATTTGGTATTTCTTATTTCAACAAGGTTTTCCTTACAAGTTGTATCAAAAT
Organism: Arachnopeziza araneosa; assembly: GCA_003988855.1. Classification (NCBI taxonomy): domain Eukaryota; kingdom Fungi; phylum Ascomycota; class Leotiomycetes; order Helotiales; family Arachnopezizaceae; genus Arachnopeziza; species Arachnopeziza araneosa. The sequence continues at coordinate 61,511 of QYAI01000209.1, forward strand.
AATACCCAAATACGACCTCGAATCTGCTCTGCTTCGCCTTTGCGTCAACCCCAAATCCCACCAAAACCCGCTTCAGCTACAACTCGAAGCCACAGCCTCCTTCCTTCAATGAGCCATACTGTGTAGTATAAGCCAAAGTTATCTTCATTCTTGCATATAATGTGTTGGTATATTTTTGTCGATTTTTCTTTCTCATCTTGTTGTTATTCTTTAAAAACCTACCGTTTGGAAAGGTGGTATTGAACCGGTCTACTCACCATCAGATTAATTGATCCGCCTTAGGTAATAGAAGTCAACTCTGTTCCCTGTATAAGTTTATCTAGACATCGTTCATTTACTTGTTACCGTTTCGTGTCTTTGCATCACGATTTCCATACGTCTAAATAGCTGCTAAAACCTAGCATAATCTCTTCAAAGTTCTTAAAACCGAGTAATGTATGCTTCTTTTTCAGGCGTAAGATAATTGATTATTGGAGTCCTTGTGCGACCTGCAATTCTCTCCTTGTTAACTTCCAGCTGCCAATGACTGATCAGACCAGCAACTTTCTACTTAAAATCTTAAAATCTTCTCGTGACAATGCTCCACTGTCCAGGAACGCTGGGGCCATTCTACCGAGAATTTCAGTGCATAGCTTTAACTCGGGAGACAATTTGTTCATATGGAGAGAAAGGTATGTTATTTGCTCATCGTTTCAATTTCATCCGGATAAATGACAGTCTAGAGCCGCCGGAAGGCACAACAAATTCTTGGAGAGTAATCAGTACACCATAAATTGTTCTTTGGCGATCATTGCTTCACAAGAGTCGCCTTCTTAGATAGGATAGAATCAAAACTAAAGAATGGGGAGAAAGGGCAAGTGGTATTTGATTCGCTAATAAGCATAACATCCCATTTCGTTTGTACCATCAGGAAAGATCCTGAACCAATGCTGTAATAACGCCGTAATACGCACACACACGACTTACATATTCTAAGTCTTCGCCTCATTCAAGGATTCTTTGGATCTCTCGGTCTCTTCTTTCACCAAGTTATGAAACCCCTTTTCTTTGGTCTTCTCGTTCTTTGCCTTTGACTTCTCGACACTTTTCTTCAAAAGCCTTAGCTTCTCCTCCGTAACTTTGATAGCATGGTCTACTTCTCTTTCCACCATCCTCTCGTCCTTTAATCGTCCAGTTAATTCCCGTTCCTCGAGTGGCATCTTCCCAACATCTCTCAATCGATCCATGCCAACACGATCCTCCAGCCAATCCCACAAATCACTTTCTTCTCTACGCCATATCTCCTCGTAAGCAGCGACTCTTTCCGGAGTTCCAAGGAATGGTAAGCCAAGGTCACCTCTCCCGATGCCTCGATTCGTAAAGCCGAAGCGGAACCACGAGGCCACAAGGAGCCCTACAAGAAGTCCGTACATCATGTTCCCGGTAAGAAGTGGTTTGATAATATCTACCAACGGCCCCAGTACGGGATGCAAGGGTTCGAGTAATCCCCAGTTTTCCACGGCTGGTTTGGAGTCCGCGGCACCATCAGTGGCTTTCCCAATGCTTCTCGCCTCACGTCCTTTACGGCCCTTTTTCTTGATTTTACCGCCAGTCGCGGTAGCTGTGCCACGGCGAGAAGATACGGCAGCTTTGAGCGATGCAATGATATCTTTCGCGTACTGGACTTGGCCATCGTTGGCACCTTTTTCGATAGGCCCTTGAAAAATCAGCGTGCATCTTGAACAAGATTGGTTTACATACCTTTGAGCCAGCTCTTCCCTGTCCACTCAACCATGCAGTTAATCACCAACCTTGTTGTATTGCCTTCACCCCACATCAGACAGTACTTCGTCTTGGTACTGAACACATTTCCACTCGGCACATCGGGAGTGGCAGTGGAAATTGAGACCGATATTGCTTTATCATAGTCTAGGGAATCGAGGGTCTCTGTGCAAACACATTTGGTTTGTCTTGGACCAATTGACCCATTTAATGGCTTGATGTAAGAGTAATTCCGTACTTTATTGTCAAGCCCAAGAGGTTTCTTGGCATTCTCTTCCATCGTCAAATCAAAACATTTCGCTTCTTGAGTGAGCCAATTTCGCATCCAAGTGATTGATGCAGGGCCAAACATGAGACTGTAGATCTTCCCCAGCGGCGCAGAAATAGTTTCATCAGCAAGGACTTTGGTGTAATGGCTATCTTGATCAATACATTCGGTAGGAGCATGTGTCGCCGGCCCAGGAAAGTCGCCAGATGGAGGTGAAGGTCCATCTTCCTTGGCCTTCTCAACAGGTGCTCCATTTGCAACAATCGCGGCCGAGGGTTTTCTCGGAATAACCTTCTCAGCGATGTCGCTTCCAGCGACACTTCCCTCGGCTTGTGTAAAGCTCATACCATCCTCATCATCCTCGTCTTCATCATAGATTTCATCACCGTCCTCGCCATCACTCTCATCATCAGAACCACTTTGGCTACCTGGAACTGGATTGCCATCATCCTTTTCTGTCTTATCCCCCCCTCCGGTTTCTTCAATTCGTACTCCATTCAATGAACTTCGCAGACTGGGGTGGCCAAGCTTCCAAATCCCAACAATCAAATCATAAGTAGAATCTCGACTAGTAAAGCTGGCAAAAACGTTTTTCGCATGTAACGTGGATATCATCAAACCATTCTTGAACACCAAAGCCGTACTCCGCTTCTCAACAGAGACGATCTCATCAAAACTCATAACCAAGGTTGTAACCCAGCCAAAGATATTACTGCTAAAACAAAGGTGTCCTTCGGAGACATATAAACGACCGTGAGCCAGAATTTCCCGTTGCAACGCGCAACTATAGTCTTCTATCAGATAATCATCATCGGGTACACTTCGAAAAAGTTGGTGAAAATCTCGATTTCTCTTCTTGCTTGCGACAGCAAAACCAGTGATCTTGGGCGTGCCGTGGGACGGATTAGCAATGGACGTATTAGCAGCTGCGATCGCTGCCCCAATTGTTGTTCCTGTAGCTGCTGAACTCCCTCGCTTCCTTCTGCTCCCAATTGCACTTCGAATGCTACCACTTCGATGTATGCCACTCTTTCCTTCGAATACGCTACCATTAGGAGGAGTCTGGTCACCATAGACTGATCGAGGTCGAACCAATGGCTGACTATCGTGCTCATTCGATGCTGTACTGTGCTCCCCATTATCAAGAAATAAAGACGACATTGTGGGTGTCTTGCCAGTGTCGTCGGCCGTTGATTCTGACCGCCCCCTCGTCCCCTCAGGGAAATTCATGCCCGTAGGAGTATTAGTTCCAGTACTGTTTTCGGAGATTCCAAGAGCACTCAAGCTAAGGTCGCCCATCCCCAATGTTTTCACTGCAAGCTCTTTTTCTTCTGCTAGACCTTCAGGTTCTGCCTTCTCAGCAAATGTCTCAACCGTGGGACTCTCAACTTCCTTAGGCTCAGGAGTGCCGCTCTTGCTCTTATTCCCTCCAGGTGCAACGGATGTGTTGGCTATCGTGTTGCTGAGGGTGTTTGCTGCATTTTGTGCTGCAGAGAATACCGACGAGAAGAAACCTCCATTGCCGGGAGTTGTTGAGCCGTTTTCAGGGGTCGGGGTTAATGGGGCAGATGTGATATTTGACAGCTTGCTTGGCCCCAGTGTGCCAGACCCTGATCGTATTCTTCTGTGCGAGATCATATTTCCTGATGCAGAAGTGATAACATTTGGATTCGTAGCAACTGGTTCCGGTGTACCGCGTTCTCGATTGTTCGAAAAGACTGGAGAGCTGGTGTCTGTTGGTGTAGGAGGGGTGTTTACGATGATGGGAGCAGGGCCATCAGAAGGTGGAGTTCGAGGCGTGGCATTCGTATCTATTGTTTGTATTTTTGCTGTCTTTGGACGCTCGGGGGAGGAGACAGGGAGAGGAGGTACTGGTGGGGGAGGTGGTTGCCTATCAGGAAATATGGATCCTATTCTTGACGCGACGCTGCCTCGTCTTCCATCAGTCGAAGCCTTTTCCTTGACACTTCCAACCCCAACCCCACCCCCACCAGCCTTCCGCTCCGGACTGATATTTGGACTTGATCCTCGCCGCGGTTTGAAAGCGTCTTTGATTCTGCCGACTGGCGAGGGTGAGCGTTTCTCGGATTCGTTCGAGGGGGCGCGGAGTGTCTTCTTGGTGGCCTCTGTGGATGAATCTGTTCCAGCCAGGGTGTCGGCTGAGACAGAGAAGGTCGAGGCTCGAGAGATGTGGGAAACGTCGAATTGAGTGTCCGCCACGATCACGTCGGGGAGGGTAGTTGAGTGAATGAGAGGAGAAGACGTTGTGAGATATCCAACGTGTGAGGGATGCGTTGATAAAGGAGGAGTAGTCTCGCGACTAAATTGTGGAGTTGTTAGAAACACAGCCGAATCCCAAAATCATCTAAACTGGGAAGATTTTGTATGCAACGAAAGGAGAATTAGGGACAAGAACGCGAAGCTCTTCAGCGGAGCAGGCATAAACCTTGAAATGTCTGGGGACGCAGTGGTGTGGGATAATTGGAAGTTCGTCAGTGTCGCGGCCTGAAGACCGGCGGCGGCGAGGAAGAAGCAAGCTTCCGACCAGAGCTTCGCTTCAGTGGCTGAAGCCTCTGCAGCGCAACACTCCACATTTGAACACCACAGCATCAATGCTACCCCAAGACACCGGCGGATGTATATACGGAGAAAACCAAGGGCCAACTTACGATTCAGGTTCGGAATCATAGGTAATCAGACTACTCCCATCTCCATCGAATTGCTTGATGCTGGTCGCGTCATCATCCAACGTTCCTCTGTCTGCGACGCTCCGCCCTCGAGCTGCTTCTTCGCTGGCTCGCTGCTCCTCTTCCTTCTCCTGTCTCTTCTGTCGTCGTTTTGATCCTATGCTGCGCCCAACGAGCTTCTTGATACCATTGGATTCGCCGTCGTCCTGGCTACTTTTCAGCCTCTCGATTGCACTCTCCAACGACGCCCGGACGTTGTCGCTACCAGAACTTCGCACGGAATTGCCTGCAGATGTGCCTTTCCTGCTACGCCCTTTGGAGAACATCGTAGCAATTCCACTCTTGGGCGGCGACTCTGATCTATCCATCGGGAGAGCTACCAGATACAGAAGCTATGGCCTCAAGGTGACGAGGGGTAGATAGCGCTCATGGGTTCGCGGATGGAAACAAAATAATGGCTCGAGGTTAGTGAATCGCAACAGTAGATTCTTGTAATCATCTAGAGCGGTTGAAGACTTGCTGCTCCTATCTTACACCTCCCGCTGGTAAGTACGTATCCGCGGCTGTCACCGAGCTTGATAGGGGACGCTGGAATAGTTTGATGCCATCAACTGAGTCTATCGATATTTGGGGACTGCTCGCAGATGGATGGTGGGGAGATATGTTCTTAAATTCTTCTTTAGTTGTGTAGAAATGTGAAGAGAGGTGATAGACGTCAAGTTGCCATCTCATCTACCAGCCGCATTCTCGCCCTCTTTCCCCATTGAGCACTCACGAAGCGAAGCATCGCAACGTCATTGGCCCGCAAATTGCTCTGCTAGCTCCAATGTTTAAGTGTGGCCTCAGGAACAGTGAGGCACGAGGCTGTAATGAGTCCCACATCAACTTGTCTCTCATAGCAAACCATGATACAGATTTCACGCACACTATGATACAGCCATAGGATTCTTCAGTTGATCTTACATATTTCAAAATGGAGTCCGCAGCACTGACTTTGGTATGGAGTGAGCCCAGCCTCTTGTACTACAGGCTAACACCCCCTTAGGCATACGACCATGCTCGAGCTGCTTCTGTAGCTACGCAAAGCTCAGATACAACAGTTGCGATAAACGAACATGCTCTCGCGGCTGGAGAGTTCTCGAAGGCGGCGTCTGGGACAAGCAGTGCCGAAGCTTTGCGAACACTCAAGCTCTTAGAACAACATCACCAGAAGCTGTCCGAACTCTTGCGATTTCCTTCCGAGAATCTACCTTCTACCATAACCGAGCCAGAAGTACAAGCAGCGGCGGAAAAGCCTCTTTCTACCTCTGCTGCTGTTGCAGAGTTACGGGCGTCGAAATCCGACTTGGGGCCTCGATCGTCTTCTCCCCTCCGAAATCCGCCAAGCCTCCTCCACCCAAGACGTCTGCCACCTCGAGATTTGAGCTCTTCTATTGCGAGTAATCTTGCATCTGCGAGAGGCATACGTGCAAATTATACAAGACAACCTCTCTCTCCAAGTGTGTCAACACACCAAGCCCCTGGCAGCTTAGAAGCCTTACCTCGGAAAGATGGCAAACGTGCAAAGGTTCAAAGCATACCAGAACACTCACAACCAAGTTGGGTCCCACCCGCTCATGCAAGTCCAAGAAAAGTGGAAGCAGTGTCCTCCAAGCCTGTTGCGCCAATAGATCAACCTCAGGCAAGCAACGATGAGGGCTTTTCTCGGTTCTACAATACATTTGAGAACATCCTGTCCAGACTCTCTGCCCCTCTTGCATTCGCTGGTCTTCCATTGATCACTGAAGAAAGCCCAGATATCCCAGTTTCCGAGCCTGCGACGTCGACGAAGCGTAGTTCCTCGAGAGCCAGTAAAGAACGAAGTGGATCGGACCCTGACCTGACAAAATACATCTCTCGTGCAGCTCTTCGAGCATCAGCGCGTGATGGTCAATCTGGAAATGACTCCTTCTACGTTGTTCCTGCTACTGGGCACACCGTATCGTACGCACATATACTCTCATTTGACCAAAAGGAAAAGCGTCGGATGGCAGCCTCCATACATTCAGAGAATCCTGACCTATTTGCCGACCCAGGTGAAGAAGATGATTTCGTCGACGCAAGAGAAACACCGATGCCAACTTCACCCCGTCTTTCTCGAGGTAATAGCAGAAAGGTGAGCGGCAGAGACTTGGAGAATAAGGTTGAAGAACTGGACACGGAGAACAAGAGTCTTAAGATTTGCATCGATAAACTATCCAAACGGCTGCACGCGTTTGAGATGTCAGCACAGCAGAATAGTATGGCATTAGCAGAAAGTATGAGGCTCATGCGGGACCTGAGTCCGGCCAGGGGTGCCGGAGGTGAGGAAGAGGGATTGAAGAGACGAGTGCTCGAATTGGAGGAGCACGCTCAATTAAGTGTAATGGAGGTTGAGCGGCTTGGTAAAGAGAACGAGAAGTTGAAAAGTGTTGTTCAGAGGTACAGAGAGAGATGGGAGAAGTTGAAGGAGGGCGCAAAGATAAGGAGAGAGGGGAGTGAAGCAGGCAATGGGAAGGATGGGCAGAGCTCCAATGTGAAATGAAGTGGAGATTCTGCTTTAGGTAGATACTTTACTTGCTGATGCATCAACTTACTATTTCAAGCTGCTTGCGATGTCGCTTGCACAGCAATTCAACCTGACATCCCAAACATACCAGTTTCCGACCTTTTTGCCCTGATTGTTTCGTGACACTAATCTTATAGGGAAGGAGTTGAAATCTTACATCTCAGCTCTCACTACTAGGGCATAGAAATAATTCGTAGCACGCTTCTATATTTCAAATCATGAAACAAATGTCTGCGCAAATATATATAACATTTTAAAAGTATTAAGTCATTGTCTATGTTGCATTTTTAAAGACTCTATCTTCAGAATTGTTTTGAATTTCGAATTCGCTATGCGACAATCAGAGTGTTTTGAATGTCGAATCTGGTATGCGACAGTCAGCCACGAATTAGTGCAACGCCTGGTGTCACATCGAACTGGTCCGAGTAAAGCAAGCTTGTGTATACGAGTGGAGGAAAGAAGATTCTTGGGATACGTATTTTGGATTTGTATATGATTACCAACGGTTTATACCTATCTTTCCACTCTTGACTACCTGCCTTACAAGGTGTATTTATTAAAGAAATCCATGATAATTGAGGTCGCATTCAAATACGTCCCCTTTGGATTATCATCATTTGGCTCCGTACTTGGCCAGGAATGGTTGAGTCCGTCAATCAAATAGTGTGTCACAATACCCAACTCTCCAGCTGCACCGCCATACTCGTATTCGAGTACATGGCCATCATACAAAGCCGTTGTCTTATTGGTTAATCCGAAACCTTCACGTTTGCTCCATTCTCGCACCCAATGTGGAATTGTGGGAAGACATTCATAGCGTCTCCACCCCCCGCTATACTTTATAGTCTTGTCCTTCTTCCCGTGGAATTCCAAAATTGGAATTGGATTTCTGCCTGGCTCGCAATCGATTTGAACTCGCTCCGGATCACAGTCATCCTCTGTAACGTTGCTGATATAAAATGCGCCAGATACAGGAGCGAATGCGGCAATTTTGTTCGAGAGAGAAGCATTGCAAGCGAGCAAGTTGGTGAGGCCACCTCCTTGTGATTTACCCGCAGCATAGATTCGAGAGTCATCTAGGCAGTATGTCTCCGAAAAATTGGATATCATGTCAGATGTGAACCCAAGATCATCAACATTGTGGGTGTTGGGGTCGCCTTGCCATGAATTATTAGGGCCAATACCTTGTGGGTATACCGCAAAAGCATTAGGGTTGAAATATTCATTTGAAAACTGGCTAAGACCTTCCTGTTCAGATGAATTCTTCGTGCGACCATGGAAGGAGAAGATGAGTGGAACCGGGGTGTTGATGTTGTATGTCGAAGGGATATGAATCAGATATGTTCGAGGTGTTCCGTCTGATTGTGTAAAGTTTACTTGGTGACTTTCTCCTCCAGCAGGAGATTGTTGGGGTGGCAGAGGTTGACCGCAACCTGAAGTCTTGCCTGCTAGAGTTGCGCCAGCGAAGGTGGCAAGGGAGAGTAAATAAATCGATTTTGGTGCCATGTTTCTCTGGCTGCATAGATTTTGTGGAAAGAAATGTAAGCTGAGAAATGAATATTTAATGACAAGAATAGGCTGTTAAATACCCAGGTGCCGATGGCTAAAGCTCAAAGAGCATCAAAGTCTTAGGATACTGTGTCAAGAAGAAAGTAGCACCATTTTTGTTCTACAGAAGAGGCACCTGAGCAACTAGATGACATATCTTATGCTACGCACTAATCAATTGGTGATATCCGCGAGGACGGCGTTGAGAAAAGGGAATCTTACCACCCTACTCGTGTGAGATAAGTCTGACTGAGTCAGATAGCCGGACGGGTAAATCGAAGCGGACGACTTCGAAACCCTCAAATTTGATAGACGGGTAGAAACTAGATGCATTTCGGTGGTAAACTTTAGCAGTCAACGTTTGTACTACAGAAACTGCTGAATTATCTAATAATTACGTGATAATCATGAAAGGCATAAAATGATTGAGGATATAGTCTACCTTTAAAAGGGCTTCGAAAACCGCTTCGAAGGAGTTTAGAATCGCTCAGTTAAGTATAAAAACACCCAAGTGTATAAAAACTAAGACAAAAATTTATTGCTTTATCGTCTTTCAAAGCTCGATTTCAAATAAAATTCCTAGATAGAATTGTTGAATTTTCAGTGTTGAGCCTCCCCACCGGGGTAACAGCTTATGAACAGACGAGAACCTAGTCTACCAGATCTCAACTTTATCGAGTTACCAGTAAAATTCACAGCCGTTTTGCATGATGTACGATTGCGAATGCTGGGGCGAAGTCTAGATCCTGAAGATCCTCTGGGCATAGAACCCTGCCATATCTGGGATACTTCAATATCATGCGTGACGATTCATAGCGCCATGTCAGCCTATCATGCACCCAGCTCATAAGTGCTGAGTCGCCTGTTTCAAAGCCATATTTATCCTTTAACATTTAAACACCCTTGACTTTCTATTCTTGCCTAAACATTGGCTCTCATGATTCCGCTGACGATCGATCGACTAATGCATTATAATCTAACGGCAAGAAAGCCGAGCAACAGGTTGCCGAGATAAATTCTAGATGATGTCACATCATTTATATCCTTCGCCAATCGGTAGTATCTCGCCGTAAAAACGCATGCACTACGATTTGTGGCCCATAATGCAAGGCCCATTGTATGGGTAAGTTAAGAGACCAGGAAAATTATCAAGTATTTTCGAGTGATAGACACTGATTTGTGTGGAGAAAGAATTAAATGTATCAATATTATTGCGTTGCTTAAATGCGCTTTAGCCTGTGAACAACTACAAGAAAACAAGAACTAGATAATAGGAACTGCTTTAAATCCAGTCTCGCACCCTTCTAGATTTTTTGCTTTGCATACCGCTTATTGTGGTTTCCCACTTATTTCATTATGGTATTGATCCACCGATACTTTCTTCATCCGACTTTAATAGCAAGTTTGGTTGTTGCCTGGCTACCAAACCACAGACATTTATTTGCCCAGGATCGATTCAACCTCGTGTCTACATCGAAATCCAATAATATTACACAGTCTAATAAAGTAAGATGGACAAACTCTCCCAAGATCCGCGGCGTCAATCTTGGCGCTATGTTTATTTTCGAGCCATGGATGGCAGAGACAGAATGGAGCTCTATGGGCTGTTCGGGTCTGCAATCAGAGTTCGACTGCGTTTCTCATCTCGGCCAACAGAAGGCCAATACTGTCTTTCAGAGTCATTGGAATACGTGGGTAACACGAAGTGACTTGCAGCAAATGCAAAGTTATGGGTTGAATACTATCAGGGTTCCGGTGGGGTATTGGATGATGGAGGAACTCGTTCTAGCAAGTGAGACATTTCCCCAGGGTGGACTAGGTTATTTAGAACGATTATGTGGTTGGGCGAGTGATTTGGGGTTTTATATCATTATAGACTTGCATGGAGCGCCCGGAGCTCAGGTTGCTAATAACTCGGATACGGGACATGTAAGCATGAACTCTCTATCCAAGCGCGTTTTCCCCTCAAAACTTGCTTCATAACCACCCCTTATAGAAACCTACAATCTAGTAAAGGTGTTTCCATTTCGGAAAAGCAAATGAGTGGTAGGGGTCTTGAGTCTTGTGTGCCTTAAGTCTCTTTTCAAGTAGCGACATTCATGACAGGCGCTGATGTAATATTTGGCGACGTACTAACTAAGATATAGTACGTCTCTACGGCTGGCTTCTATAACAGCTTGCAGTATTCTCGCGCGGAATCTTTCCTCTCCTGGCTCACTACTCTCATTCACAGCAATTCTGCCTTTCGTAATGTCGGTATGGTCGAAATCATCAACGAACCATCTCAATCTGCTCCCTCTTCTATGTTTACAGACTACTATCCTTCCGCATACAAGGCCATTCGCACAGCAGAATCTGTACTCGGTACCTCAATAGCCGATTCTTTGAATGTGCAAGTTATGAATCCACTATGGGCTCAAAATAACCCTATTCAAAACCTACACGGTACCTTCTCAGTTACTTACGATGACCATCGTTATCTCAAATGGGACTCGTCGCTCCAAATTTCGCACTCAGAATATATCTCTAATGCTTGTCACGACTTCCGTGGAACTTCAGATGGCTCTGGTATTTCTACTATAGTCGGAGAGTTCAGCATTAGCCCAGCAGATAGTGTGCAATGGACTTCTGGATGGGATCCAAGTACTCAGCAGAAATTCTACAGTACTCTGTTCTCAGCCATGGTGACGACGTGGGAATTTCAAACCAGCGGATGGATATTCTGGGCCTGGAAAGCGGAGCTTGGAGATTGGAGATGGAGTTATGAGGACGCTGTTGCTGCTGGAGTGATTCCGAGCAATATTAGAGATGTAGATAGAAATGCTTGCAAAGGCTATTGAGGAGAATTTTTGAAGATTAGGGAGTATTGGCATTGCAAATCCGTGTATTCTGGGAAAGGATTTGATGGAATTAGGATACCCAGGAGTTTTGACGTAACCTCCAAAATTTGAACTTGTCAACTCGGCGGAAGTTTACTCCGCCCAATCTGTATTGGATTCGTTCCAAATTTTGTCATCCGAAGATTGTGAGGACTATGCGGATTTTCATTCCCTGACCGGGGTGAAATCACAAAGACGGGACTGGGGTTAGGATTACGACAGAGCCCATCCAGCCCAGCTAGGCGTATACCCTTTCTGGCATGCTGGCATCAACATAAACGGCAAAAGGAGGCTTGAACAGCTGAGACAAAAATCTGCATCTGAATCTGTGCAACGCGGGAGCACCATGTCTAAATCTGCACCTAGTGGATACGACCCAATACCCAAGGCCATCATCCTAGTCAGTTGATCAGTATTCTGGCTTACTCAAACATCGGTAATACCAATCAATACGATTTCCTTCGATCGCATCGACCGTGCCGCTTCTATGACTTCGACTCTTGATTCGGGTGTCTTGAATCGGCGAAATGTTTAGACGAAATATCCCAGCTTACGTCCGAAAGTTCTGGTTCTGTGTTGAATTTGGTGATGTTCCAAAACACGCCACTAATATGGCCAAAGCGTCAAGTACCCCGATTGGCTCGGCAACGCGAACGGGCTGCTGGGAACTTGAAGCTCGAAATATCTAGTCGTCCAAGCTTCGTATTTCGTTACCATTTTATCTGGACACTATTCAAGGGGGCATTTACAGCTTCACTGTAGCTTTACCGCTGTATGCTTGAGTAATTCTTACTCCGGAAATACCTAATTCATTTACGTGTAATCTCTAATGCAGAACCTATATAAAACAAAATATCATAAAAGACGTGTAACATTATCACGTTTCACCGTGACCTATAACTCAATATATAACACGTGTTTTAGAATTCGACTATCAAACAAAACTACCGGCTACCTTCTACTATTAAAGTCGTGTCACTTGTCCAACGTCAAGAGCAAAAAGGCGCCTAAATGCATAGGGAAGAATACTGCAAGCAAGAATAACGACTTTTGTTAATAAAACCTCCCCTGGCTTTTTGCTCTTTGCTCAGTTAGTTAGCAAGTATCACGTTAAGATTATACTTCGAATATACATCCTTGCCTTCGTGATGAAAACAGCGGTGATACTTTACCTAATTCTTGTATAACGTCACACAGAACGGTAACATTATTTTACAAGAAGAGTTGTCAGCAGTATTCTCTTCGGCGACGAAGTCTTGGCAGGTACCGTATACTGCATTGTCACCAGATCGAATCTCTAAACCCTGGTGAACTCATCGTTTCATCTCCTTCGTCGTAGCCAATAATATGGTTAACATGGAATAACGAGGAATCTGTGAAGATATGTGAGTTTAGCGGTATCCGAGAAGAGATGTTCTGGAACTTTCAATTCCAAATCTAAAGTTTATTCTTAGCGCACTCGACTATCAGACGTTGCCGAGTGAACTTTTCCAACAAGTGTAAAATAGGAGCAAAATGCTCCTCATGACCCTCAATCTCCACATCCAAGTGCTTCGTGACGCAAAACGAACGCAAAGATCTTGATGTAAGCGCAAGAAATCTGACAGCTTTCTTACCAATTGAACAGACTATTCAAACGAGGATCGACCCAAAGACTCGTATTGCCAAACCTGGCCAACTGTGGTATCTGTTCCGATAAGTTTCTCAGTCCGCGGCGGAAGCGCCATTTAGACGCTTAGCAGGTCGTCTGCCGTTCCAGGGTTGCCAAATAGGCTTCCCATTCCCGCAGACGGGAGCACCAATGCAAAGTTGTCGGGAAGATATTTTTGGCTCGTTCCTAAGAACCACAACGAGAACGAAGAGAGATAAGGCACTTCCCACTGGGTAGACCTTGCCGCGCCGAGACTGTGTAATCCTAGGACCTGCCCACACTCAGCACGTAAAAGATCAGATGATAGCAATGCCCAGGTGGAAGATGCCTAAATCTTATGCATCGCACAAGGAGGCCTGTTCTCGTAAGCTAGACATTCGATCTGAATCGGGGTCTTGGCATCAACGAGAGCTCGTCCCTCATGATCTTGCAGCTCTTCCCGCTCTCCTTCACATCCCATAAGCCACGTTCAAGTATGTTTTGAAACTTTCATATACTATGCCTTAAATGAGGATTTTTACTGAAGATGTGCATGAGGGATAGAGCAAGTTTTCTTGATCCGTTTAGCGACAAGCACGCTTCCAAATCCCTCAATGCAAGGGCGGTTAAGCGGTTCCGTTTCTTAGGCCGCAACCATGTATACTTACAAGGATTCTGATTTGTGAGTTTATCTGGTGGCTTGATGGGGCAAGCGCAGGAAATATCTCCTAGAGCGCCATCCATACCGCTCGATGTATGCCACGTTACTCCGATTGCCTACGTCGTACAGAGAAATGTCCGGTTCCACCTGTCTTAAATACGAGCTATCTCTGCGCACGTCATGAAAGAGAGTCTGATCTCCGGTCTTACACCAAGGATTGTCTGGGGTTTCTGACTGGGGTTATTGTCCGGGGTTATTGTCCAGGATCGTGGTCCAGGGTTTTGCAGGAGTTAGCGGCCTATTCAAATCTTGATTTGCTGACCTCTGATCTGTGGGTGAGGCTGAGAACAACGTGGGTGTGGCGCTTGATCATTTTGGACGGGGGTGAAATCAACGGGGATTGATTGGCAAGTTTATTTTGGGTATCATGTCATCGACGTGTTGGTGTACCTGCAGCCACACCCACTTAAGATGTAACCCTCTTGGATCATCTATCGGCAATTGATTTTGGGCGGAGATACCTTTTTAAACGTCAAGATTGGTTATCTCCTGTTTTTTGGTCAAAGATATATCTACTAGTGCAAACGATGCTTTTGATGGATTGCAGGTTAAACGTAACCTGGCGGGTAAGAATATAAGGTCAAAACACTGTTCTTCATATCCATAAGGCGGTGCCGAGAGTGAAACTCGCCCATGAGCCAGCTTACTGGGACAATACAAATGAATACTTTCTTTAGGCTGAAAGGCTGCGTTCAAGTTCACTGGGATACAATAGGAGGTTACCAAACTTTATTCATCCAAATCTAGATTCCATGTCAGTGTTCGGAACTGGAGGGGGTCCGCACATCTTCACACTTCCACTTTGGATTATCTTGAGCTGGTATAGCCGTGCCAGCCGTGTCAAATGTGCCGTGGGAACAAATATTGGGATAAAATATTGAAATGGAATCGAGTTCTGCAGGAAGTAGGGATGGCGACAACTCCGCCATTGCCGGCATTGTCCTTGGCTCGTTCCTCCTCAGGGCATCAAATCCTCCGGCCTCCACACCAAAGACGCCAACTCCGGATTTGGTGCATCAACGGGAAGACACACGAACCGCAGTTTACTGTCATTTTGGTACCGAATGGGAGACGGCAACATCTTCCTTACCAAAGGCTGAAGTGGCTTAGTGCTAGAGACTGCACTGCTCCTGACAAAGATTCTAATCCACGAAGAACTGAAGTCCGCCTCAGAAACTCTATATAAAGACCCATCGAACGTCAACATTTATTTCAAACCAAACCAGTCAGTTCTATCTCTTTACAATCAATTCTCATTCATTCTTTTCTCTTGAAACTTGTTCACAATGTGGAAGTCTCACCTCCTTCAAGGCTTGGTGTCAGCCTTTTTGCTTGCTAAAACAGCTCTCGCCGCCCCTACTTGCAACACCCCGACTAATCGAGCATGTTGGAACCCGGGATTCAATATTTCCACAGACTATGAACTGTCTGTTCCAAATATCAACACGGTTACCAGACATGTAAGAGTCATCACGTGATAAGTCATCTGTAGCCACTGACTAGCCTAGTACACGCTCGTTCTTACTGAAGTTGACAACTATGTTGGGAAAGATGGCCAGACAAAGCAGAAAGCTATGTTGATCAATGGCAGCTTCCCTGGTCCTGTCCTTACTGCCGGTGAGTCTTGTTGGACACGTTTTCCCTTCTCTTATGCTAACTCAAATAGATTGGGGTGACACTTTTTCTATCACGGTCGTTAACAATCTTCGTACTAACGGGTAAAAATTACTATCTTTTGAATTGCCGGAGACTGATGTGGATAGAACTTCAACTCACTGGCATGGAATTCGCCAACTTCATAACGCTATCAATGACGGCGCGAATGGCATTACTGAATGTCCTATCCCACCCGGACATTCCAAGACTTACACCTTTTTGGCTGAGCAGTATGGCACAACTTGGTATCACTCTCACACCAGCTCGCAGTACGCGTATGGTGTAACAGGATCCATCGTGATCAATGGCCCAGCCTCACTACCTTACGACATCGATCTTGGAGTTTTCCCCATATCTGATTGGTACCTCCAGGACGCCACACAAATTCAAGAGAGAATTACCGATTCTCAAACCGGAGCTCCTCCACCAAGTGACAACCTTTTATTCAATGGAACAAATATCGATCCTGCGAATAACGCCAAGGGTGCCTATGCCAAAGTTACTTTGACCTCAGGGAAACGCCATCTGTTGCGTTTGATTAACCCGTCTGTTGAGAACACCTACACTGTATCCCTCGTCGGTCATCAATTCACGGTGGTTGAGACCGATTTCGTCCCGGTTGACGCTTTCACAACTAGCTCTATCTTCCTAGGTGTTGGTCAGCGATACGATGTAACCATTGATGCTAGTCAAGCCGTAGGAAATTACTGGTTCAACGTCACCTACTCTGGCACAGGTGCTTGTGGTTCTTCCGTTAATCCACATCCCGCCGCTATTTTCACCTATAATGGAGCTCCAAATGCACTACCAACCAATCAAGGCACCGCACCAGCAGATTCCCTGTGCTCTGATATTCATCAATATGTTCCAGTCGTTCCTCGAGTCGCTCCTTTGACAAACTTCTCGCCAGTCAACAACGATCTCCTCGTGAGCTTGGAAACTCCTGGCACCAACAATGTGTCTCAAGTTGCATGGAAAGTCAATGGTTCCGCAATGCGTGTGAACTGGGCAAAACCTACTTTGGAATACGTTCGAGAGGGAATTGCCACCTTGCCAACAAACGAGAATGTGCTTTCACTTCCAAATGCCAATGAGGTAAGCCACTTCATCCGTTCGAGTTATTGGTGAAAATACTAAATTCTTCTCAGTGGAGCGTCTGGCTTATTCAAAATGAAACCCCAATTCCTGTAAGTATTTTCTTGTCAATCAAGAGTAAAACTAACCAAAATTTCAGCATCCTATGCATCTTCACGGACATGATTTCCTGGTCTTGGGATCATCTGCTCCTCTTGCCAACCCATTCGCAGTGACTGCATTGATCCCTTTCAGTCCAGCAAATGATACTTCCAAACTCAACACGAATAATCCAACAAGAAGAGATGTCACCATGTTGCCCAGCTGGGGATGGCTAGTTGTAGCCTTTAAGACTGACAACCCAGGTGCTTGGCTGTTCCATTGCCACATCGCCTGGCACGTTTCAGAAGGCCTCAGTGTCCAGTTTCTCGAGCAAGCAAACAAAATAGCCTCGACAATGGATCTCAATGCCATTGTGCCTAACTGCAATGCCTGGAACGCATACACGCCTACCGATCCCTTCCAGCCCGTCCAGATCGATTCTGGAATTTAAGTGATCGGTTGGAATTGGAAGTGGAGAGGGATTTTGACTTGATATGTGGACTGTAAAACGTTTGTATCTTTCTTTGGGTACTCGGATTCTTCTTCACTTCTTTCTCGGTCGATTTCAAAATTGATTAGAGTGATTACTTTGTGATTGTTGGTTGACGGAGGCTGAGCTTTGAAAAGGATACACATGATTGATTTGGGATGTTGGAGTTCGCATTTTCTGCATTTCTTGCATTTTCTGCATTGTAACAATAGCTCAACTGAAACGAAATTGTTTCTTCGCATGTGTTCCCTACAATGATCTTGCAGTGAGGTTGAGTTTGAACAAGCACATTCGACTGAAAGGATACGCACAGCCAATAGGTCGCGCAAAAGATGCGAAGATGAAATAAAACGCGTCATCCTTAAGTCAGCCTCAACTTGAAGCGTTATTCAACAGACGTTCGAAGTATATTGCAATGGTGTGTCATTCGCAGAAGAACCTACTTGGAATTAAGGAGTGCAGAACAGAATCCAAGTTGTCATTGGGGGAAATCACGTGACAAAAAACAGGATTTCAATTCTTTTTTTAAAATACTTATGCACAAGTAAGCTGTAATAGGAACGGGTCGCCATGACGGCGGATTGTTCAAATTTATCTCTTCGGGATTCTGCGGATGTCGATCTTGATGAAAGAGTCCAACTTCCTGCTGGTGGGGATGCTTGGGATAACGTAATCCGTTTAAAGTTGCCCGTCTCAATTGTCATCAATCTGATTCCACGGCCAGCTTCACAGACAAGGCAACACATCTTCAGCGCTTCATCTCCGTCCTCATCCTCCCTCAACAAAACACTGTCACGATGGCGCATATTTCAGGAGTTGGTGCCTTCTTCATCATTGTACTATTCTTAATCGTATTGGGAGCTGCTGGTTGGATAGTCTACACGCATCTACGAGCTCGAAGGTTGGGTCTTCCCCAGCCGACACTCTCCTCCTACAATCCATTCCGAAGCTCCGAAAATTATGGCGCTCCAGGCCCGGCTCAGGGTGGGATTGTAGGATGGGTTAATGATAAAGTCCGCGCATTCAAGAATCGTAATAATCGGTCCGCTGGAGGAGCGTACGAAGAACCGCTGAGCAGCAACGTGCGTGGCAGAGCGAACAATCGAGGCTTTGGTCCCCTGGATCCAGATGATGCATGGGATGCGCGAGTTGGAACGGAGGCAGACTCATATGGTCCAGGAGGATACTATGAAGAGCAGGAATTAGGCCTACACCCACCTCCTGCTACTTCTGCGCCTACAGCTTACGCAGGCACTCGCAGCAGAGATCCCGAGCCATATATTGGTGGTAGCCAAGCTGGCTTGGACAGAAGATATAATGAGGAGATGGGAAGGAGACCAGAGAATCCATTTGGTGATGCCGCGGAACCCAGCAATGTCAGTTTGCGAGGAGTTAGCCCACGGCCAGTTCTTGACACAACGAAGGGCCACAAGTCGCATGACAGTGCTGATAGTCCAACTGAGAGACGGTCAATGTTTCACGAGAATATGTAGTTATGCTTTATGAGAAGGCGGCGTTTGGGAAAAGCAGGTTCTGTTCTGTACAAGCTTCGAAAGCTTCAAATATCATTCGATGGTAGAGAATCAGGCAGCATTGGCTTACATATGGACACTCGACCAAGATATGAAAAGGCTTCTTGATTTCCAATTCTCCATTACCACTCTCACCAGAGAGCCTTGCACGTGATGATAGCAGGTTATCAGCGCTATTCCCCACTTTCCCACCTCTCGAGCTTGTTTCAACTTCATAAGTGACTTTATTGCTTTAGGAAATCTTTTATTAGATCACATTCTTCCAATAATGGCAAGTATCAATCTTCAGGAGATTCATGATCTCCTCGTTAGCGTAGCCTACGAAGCTGGGGAAATGATGCTATCTGCAAAACCATCACATACTTCGTCCGGAACCAAAAAGAACTGTATTTCTGTATCAATCACACCCCAAGCCCTACTGATGTCTCTCTAGCTGCAGACCTTGTAACAGAGACTGATAAAGCCGTGGAGAAACACGTCTCTACCCGACTTCTCGCCTCTTACCCTACCATCCAATTTATTGGTGAAGAGACATACTTCCCTGGCCAGAAGCTTACAGATAGTCCAACATTCATTGTTGATCCTATCGATGGCACAACAAACTTTATCCACAACTTTCCAGCTTATTGTATCTCTCTTGGGCTCGCAGTCGGAAGGACGCCAGCAGTAGGCGTCATATATAATCCAGTACTTGATGAATTATACACCGGGGTCAGAGGACGAGGATCCTACAAATCAAAAGGTGGAGTGAAAGAGAAACTTCCACTGAGGGAGCCAGAGCCGCTGCATGATCTATCTACTTGCTTGATTGCCGCAGAGTGGGGTTATGATCGGACTGGCGTAAATTTTGAACTGAAGAAGAAGGTTTTTGCAAAACTCGCAGCAAGCAAAGAAGATGGTGGCGCTATGGTACACTCAATTCGCTGTTTGGGTTCCTCAGCCCTCAATATAATATCGGTTGCCACTGGCCAAATGGACATATTCTGGGAAGGGGGTTCCTGGGCCTGGGATGTTTGTGCTGCATGGTGTATTCTAACTGAAGCTGGAGGTATTATGGCCGGTGGTAACCCGGGAGACTGGGAATGCGAGATGGAAGGGAGAAAATACCTCGCAATTCGAGGTGCATCTAGTGGACAGAAGCAGATTGTGGAGGAGATGTGGGGGGTCATAGGTAATGGAAGAATGGAGTATGAAAGCTGATGACTCTCTTCGCTGAGCACAAAATACCTCAATAGAATCCAGCTGAGATGAATTTAGTGCAACTTCGAAGTTAAATAAATTCTTAGATTTTCTGATACAATCTGATCAAGATGTGTTGACAACGACTCTGGTATCTTATCAACTCTTAGACTTTCGAAAACATTTCAATCGAGGCGTATAGAGTATGCTTTGAAATCGAATAAGTTCTTAGAATTTTAGATTCCGTTGAATCAAGGTTGACTTCGAAGTCGACTTCACTCTTGAGACTTTCGAGTAATACGAACTTAACATAGCTAGCCTTGCCAAGTTCAAGCTTCTATTTTATCTATAGATAAAGGAATATCGTTTTGCGTCCTTCATTGGCTGATTATAATCGTTATCCACGAAGACGATCTCTAAAACACTATTTTCACGTGGTTCAAAGCACCGTAATCTGAGCCTATCTTTTACTACTCACGTTGATAACATAAGGCTCAGCCGAATTTCTAGCCCTTCCAGCTGCTAAAGCTATTTCATAGAATTGATGTTAAGAACAGTACTACGTGGATACTGTCCAGCAGCCATTTAAAGTACGAGAAATCTCTGGCGAGCTAATAAACCCTCTCCCATCCAACTACTACAGGCCAAATGTTGAATCGCATCATATTCGACCCCTAACGACTTAGATATTCGCCATCCACTCTGTGATCGCCATTCTTAGCTTAGATTTAATTGGGCCTCGAGAGCGAACAGTTCTAGAGCTGATGCCTTAATCAAACACAAAGCAGAGGGAAAATTCTTGCATACCGCTCGTAGCTGATAATTCTCCAAGGAAAAAGAAAGTAGAGGAATGATAGTTCTAGCCTTTGAGATTCAACTTTCAGATATTGTGATGGCAAGACCCTTAGTATTATCAGTCCTGGGGCGTACGATCAGCCATAAGGAGTTAGATTCAGGGGTCGGACCAGATTCGGACTAGGGGCGACACATGCTCTCCTTTCCTTCCCAGACTTCTCTGTCTTCCTTCTTCTCTCCTACTATTCTTTTCCTCCGTAGCTAGCCTATAAGCAGAAGCAATCCAGAACGCACTCCCATATGCCTCTTCTGAACCGTGCCTGACCTTGTGCTGTTACACTTCGAGACAGAATAGTAAACATGTCGTATTGTGATTACTACTCCTTCAATAACGATGTAATTCCGTAATAATATTCTCGGTTTCTATATTCGACAAGCAAGGTGTATCATATATCATGGCTTTTAGCTTTTGTGTTCAGCAGAGACTTACGCCCTAGACTACTCCCCTTTCAAAAATAATATCCAATGACAGATCAGACTTTACACTCCCGCTCTTGACTTTTCCATGTTGAGGATTCTCAGACATTCAACTGGCGGCTTCTATGAATCATGATCCGTTCGATGCGTTACCAAGGTTCAACACAAGTGGCACCCATTTTAGCCCCACATCAGAACTAAGCAGCAAATGCCGATGCATCTACTCTAGAGGCGAGATTAGGTGTACCAAGATTTCGAACTGCGAAGTGCAACAAATCTATTTTAAGTAGGTGCGAATCTATCTGTATGAGTTTCTGCAACGGGCAAGTGGAGGTGTGGGTTGTGGCGCAAAGGGAATGTACTCTGGGCTTGCTGATGGATTTAGCGAGCCAGTCCCCTGAACACTGGCAGGGAAGTTGACGACGCAGCATATCACACCCCGCGCCCGCCCGGAGTCCCCACCAATCCTTCATGGGAGGTACAAGTATAAACTTCGGAGTACAAGTAGAGTCAATTTAGATGTCTCTATAGTCACAGAGTTTGATCTTAGCAGAATATTAGATTGAGCTTCATCTACGGATTGATATTCGCTCATCTCTAACCCCCTAAAGTGGTTTGGCTTTCTCTCAGAATCAGAACCTGAACATCTCTTTGTAGCACCTGTGTGATACTCTACCTCCATCGCAGTGAACTTGACATCCTGATCAAAACAGATCAGACCGTCGCTTACTTTTGTATTACATCAAGTGCTTTCATTGCCTTTCTTCTTCGCCGCCAAGTTGATGTCATTTTCTCTCTTCGCTAGATTAATTCCCAGAGCCCTGCCAATTAGCCGTCGTGCAACAACATCAGTGGTCTGAGGACGTTCTCGGGGCAAGCTTTCCGCTCCCTTTTCGATAGGTTGTGATTTCGGCCGGGATGGGATTGACCTTGACAAGTGGTGTGTTGATCTTCCTTCACTTTGTTTATTCGATCTTTTCTCAATGGGACGCTTCGTGAAGGGACCCTGATATGAGATTGGTGGCAGAGGAGTCTTGATCCATTTTACCATTGACGTGACGTCAACAGCATTGTCAGTAGTATTGGACGGTGATGTTCGAATTCTCTCAGACGGGTGAATCTTGGCAGGAGCGACCTGATTCCAGCCATTACTGTTGGTTGCTTGACAATGGGATATTGTTCGTTCTTTTTGATGGCTGGGAGCAGTGTTCGAAGAAGAAATAGATGTCAAGCTAGTAACCTTGGGCTTTAATGGTGCAATTGCATCGTCGACGCCATTGCTGTCTGCTGGAACCTTGACTTCAAGACCTGAGGACGCTGCAAGAAGCCTTAGAGCAGCAGGTGTCGGACAAGGGTATTGTATGTAAGTATCCCATGATGGTCGACGCGGTAAAGTGTGATGGAATTCTGCATTCGGTGGTTGAGGACTTGAACTTTGGGAAGTTTTAGGAGCGAGGCCAAGCGTGTGTTGATTAGAACCAAAATGGCTAGCTTGTGTGTTTCCTCCCATTTTATCCAATTCGGGTACTGCGGAATGATCAGCGGTCATATTTGATTGGGATGACTTGTTGTCTTGAAAGTCCCAGCGTCTGAGGCCAAAGTGGTTGGATTTTTCGATTTTCTTACTTGGCCGAGTTGGTCTGGAAGGATTTTATGACGTCTTGCTGTCAATGCACAATTTCCTCTCCGAACCAAGGGACGGCTTGATGATTCTTTCTTCTTCAATCTGTCACGTTTCTGGTCTTAGCGTGTATCGTGGACATTTAATCTCCGCCGTCATAATCAAGAAGGCGGTGTGTTGTGGTGGAGCGTACCTGGCCAGTGTCTCTTTTTAATGTCTTTTAGTTCAGTCGAGCAGAATAATTTATTTTTCCTAGTTGTGGGAAAAAGTGATCACGTTATGAACTTGGTATTCACTTTAGTTGAAAAACAAAATACTGGAAGGCAGTGCCAGCTAATTAGTGCAAAATTCTCAGAACCTAATTCACTACCACCTTAAATAAACCACCAAAAGAATTATACGTTGCCCAACACAAACAAGTAGGGACACAAAACTTCAAGGCATTATACAAAGGAGATTATAATGCGTCTCTACAGCTATTTTAATTGTTAATATTGACGTCAAATATTCTAAGATGCACTGGAGGACGCAAAAATCCGTACCGCGCTTCTACATTTCAATTTATTGAACAAGTATATATGAGATTTTAAAAGTACTTAGTGATTATTTATGTTGAATTGTTAAAGACTCTCTCTTCGGAACTGTTTTGAATGTCGAATTTGACATGCGACAATCAAACGTGTTTTGACAGTAAGCCACGAATTAGTGCAACACCTGGTGGTGCTTTTCAAAATAATTAGTCCGAAAGAGGGCGAGCCGTAGTCAATATCACATCAAAACAGCAGGTTGTCTTTTCAAACTCACTCTCTAGATGAAAGTTGCTCTTTCAGAACTTTTAATCTTTTAATCTTCTTTTAAGAGGGATTTGTTTGAATGGCAAAGCTGCTACTATAATAGCGATTCTGGCTTGATTGGCTCTTACCCATTCAAAACCCATTCCTGTTTTACACTATCACAGCGTGACATCCAACAAACCGTGACGGATTGTCAGCAGAGTGTCGATTTCACGTGGTTTCTATTTCAAACTATGGGGACGATACGAGGTTAAATGGCGTCTGCCATCCTCGTCTGCCAATCGCTCGCTGTCACAACGAACTTTATTTTTGCGGCTTCAGGCGGGGAGGACTAAAAAGCCAGGGATCCCTACACTGAAGCGGGGAGGAGGCGGTTGAATGTAGATTATATACCGCAGTGCTAAGTGGTGCCTTGAGGCCCGACTCTGTTTACCCAATTCAGCTACCGAGGTGCACAGCACAACTTGGTCGTCGTCACCATGTTCCTAGCTCTGCACGCGCCTCTGCACACCTAGAGTTACACTCGTCAGTCGGGAGTTACAGTCGTATCCTCGTCTAATCTCGGGAATCGATTGATGATTTAGTTGTAACCCGCTGAGCCTTGTGTTCGCTTTCAGTTTCAAATCATAGCTCAATATTGTGATCAGTGTCTGGTTTGAATCGTACTGGAAGACTACGATAACAGAGTTGAACCCCACGTCTGAAGGGAACCTTATCTTGGTTCATTTCCCAAAGCCTACCATGTCTCATGCCCTGCGTTTCTTACCCCACGTACCCCTCGTGTGGCGGTGCATATCAGGATTCTCCATATCTTCTACTCCGGTTAAACCAGCTGGGAAATCAATAACTCCTTCATTTCTTTCCCCACCATACATGCAATCTAGAGTGTGGCGCTCCCCTAACTTCCAATACCGTGGTTAGTCAAAAGTCGGCCCTTTTGACAACATCTCCGATTTTGTGGCCATCTGCTCTGGCCCAAGATCTTTAGATTGCATTTTAGCAACCGCAAATCACGGCGTACGACTGTAAATCATGCTGCGCACATTCTTTGGATTCAGCCCCCGAAGAATCTACGACGCCTTAGCTCGGCTTCTCGGATGATTTCTGCTGATAGAGAAAGACTTGGTGCAAGGTGTGCGTAACGTTCAATCTCGATGACAACGTTATTAATTATCACGTCGACGGTTTCCATTGTTGGGACAAGGGATCTCAGTATACCGGAGAGAGATGGAGACATGGTAGCGCCCATGACAAGTAGAGTTTGTGAGACAATTGAGAGAGCGCCTTGCCAAAGGTATGGCATGTGTCCAGCATGACTAAATCTACTTGTCAGAAGGTTACTAAAGTGAAGATCACAAACTTACTGCGCTGTGATATGTTCTAATTGCCGAATGGAAGCTTCAAGGCATTTTCGACAGTTCTCACGAACCGTCGGATCCATGATTGCTTGCTCATTATCGAGCACCAAGAGGATATATGGCCTGAAAATGATTGTTTTGCAAGCAAAATAACGTAATCGTAGAACAGTTTGCACTGGATCTGCGAGCATTGATCGACTGTAAGGAAATTGAAGCGGTGCTGGCAAACTCTCGTACCATTGCGTCAGCTGGAAATCTAACTCGGCAACCACAGGTTCAAGACTAGTTGTCGAGGCGATGGAATCTTTCGAGTAGATCAGTTGACTGACACGGTTGAGCAGGCGACGGAGTGCGATCTCGGCTAGAAAGTACCATAATTCATCCCTACCAGCTGCGTCGTCATCTTCCAGCTCAAATCCACATGGAAGACCGACATTTTCCTCGTACTGTATAAGGCCAGAATGTGGAAGATCCATTTCAGCTAGGAGATCGCTCTCGAAAAGTAAGGCATTCCAATATACACGCTCATTCAGCTCTCGCTCTTGGGGCGGAACTCTACCTGGGCCGCTCAATAATAGTTGAAGTTTTGTGCTGGTATTTGAGAGCAAATTCCAGGCTTCGAGAGGTCGAACTAAATAGAATAGATACGCCGAAGCTAGAACTGTACATTGGGCGGCAAGAACGGTGTTTCGACACATCAGACCAGGAAGCAAAGCCCATGCAGCTGCAAAGTATGGAAGACCAGGGGGATCCTCACCTGGGGGCAATCTTGAAATACTTCCTTTACAGCTGGCTTGACCAAGAGCGAGGACGAGGAGCACAATGCAACTTTCTGGCCCTTCTCGAAATCCAGTGGAGAGAGCTAACCTGTAATAGCGGTTCCAATTGAATGGATTGACCACTGCGTACCAGATATTGACTTTAGTGAAGAAAGCGTCGATGTAAGCCGAAGTGTTGGAAAGATCTAGGCATGGAGCTTTTGATAACACAAGTGGCTCTCTGTTCATTTCCAGTTGGAGGAGTAGCTGTGGATCGTAGGGTCTGGAGACCAGGTCTCTTATCATTGGCCATTGGAGAAGATGAAGTGCGGCGTTGGTATGAATTTTGGGCATGGCTGACATGCTATTGGGTATCGACCAAGCTCCAATACCGGATGATGGAATCAAAGATACGAAGCCGTTGGCACTCATCATCATGTCATCAGTGCTGATCGTGGTACCTCCATTGATTGATGGCGAGCCAGTCGAGATGGCCAAATTAGACGTTTGTCCTACAAGGGTGGACTGGAGTAACCCTTCGATTCGATTCAGATGTTCCAGAATCAGTTTGTCGCCAGCATCAAGTTTGATTCCTGGCTCCCGATAGATACACTCGGCACCAAGCTCTGTACAAAGCTTGCACTTGGGCTTGTTACCATCACATCTTGATTTTCTTGAACGACAAATCTCACACTGATGTGGTTAGTTGAGATATCTGGATTTATGATTGATCTTACAGCAATAGTAGCTCTGCGTCTTGGATAATCGATGCCAGCATCGGTGCTTCTCCGTTTGAGGGGATTTGGACTATCATTGCTGGGGGCATGGATCAAACTGTTCGATATGGATTCGCGGTCTCCAGATGATTGTGACAAGTTCCTAGCCTTATGAGCGGAACCCAGAATTCCTTCTCTGGTGAAATTTTGGACTCGGCGCCCATTCGGTGATTTAAGAGGGTTTGGAGAGTTGAGGCGCGGCGAGTTCAGGTGAGAGTTACCATTCCCGTTAATGTTACCATTGGTCAACAGCTGGAGACGAGGTGATGGAACCTCGATATTGAACTTGTCTCTGGACATCGAAAAGGTCCTTGTAAGTCCAGGGACAGAAACCGGAGAAGCTTCTGGTGAGCTTGACATTGTCATAAAGATGAAAGTGAAGTTTGGCTCATCGGGGAGGAGGCGAATACAGTATTGGCATCTGGGGAGGACTATCAGATGTTATAGGGTTTGGGGGAGATGAAGAAGGATCATTGAGAATCCATAAGTATAATATGACGAGGGATTGATTACGTCCCGCGCGGAATTCAATAACATGGGTATGAGGTGACCTGAGATGCACGACCAGGGTAAGGATTGGCAGTTCAGACGATATGCCTCCAAACGGGCTGACGATAAAAAAGCCTCTCTCGAGGCAAACCCTGTGACGCTCATGCAGGTTCAGTTGTACAAGAACCTGGGGTTCGGTAGGTGACGGCCGAAGGGAAGCCTTCTAGAACAAGAGAATGGGTGGAGGAGGAGGAGGAGGAGGAGGAGGAGGAGGAGGAGGAGGAGTGATGACGGAGGGGCACTGGATGAGATGTCAACGTGCGACATCATGCTGGCAGCGAGACTGGCCATAGCACTCCCGACGGTATGAAGGATACTGGCTATGAGACTCAAGACGGTATGAATTTGATCAAGGAGCGCGATCTCTTACCACGGCGCAGAGGTGGGAGATTGAGACCGAGAGAGGCCGGGACGAGCCAATGGGCATATCCTCCAGAGATGATTAAGCTTATAATCCACGCCGTTTGAGGCAACCGAGCATCAAACAGCTCAGATCTATTTTGAGCTCCCGATACGGTGCGCCATCAGCTCCACGACGCCGCGGCTCGATAGGGCAACGGGGGTTGACGTGATGCTCGGTCGTTTTTCCGACCAAGAACTGGCTGGGCAGGAGAAATCTTGTTGGCGGAGTCTTGGATTCCGTCGTGGGTGAAGATTAAAAGATGTTTTTAGGGGATATGAAGGTGAGGTTGCATAGTGATAGCGACGACAACCAAGTTTCAGGACGCTGGTGCATCTGAATGGTGGAGCAGACTCATCTTCCCTGTTTGGGAGACGACGTGCATAGCGGCCTGGGCGCCTGGGATGTGGGGCTGCAAGGCACGGAAAAACCCTTCTTCCTTCCCCCTCCCCCCAGCGCGGCTATCTCGCCTCGCCTCGCTAATCTGGCGCCTCCTGGGACCTGAGCTCCCTCTTCTCCAGAAATCCCCACACTCCTCTTTTACCCCATATTGTTTCGCCTTCAGCCTATTCCCACCAGCAATATATTTCCCCAGTCCGCCGCTCTTGTCATGGAGTCGGAGCAGCTTCGCTCCAGCGCTTGGGGCTCAACATACTTTGGTACTTGCACTCGTCCATGCCGGAAAAACCCCGTCCCCTAGGCCGGATCATCTTTGCGAGTGCGACGGTAGTTTTGGTCCTGCAAGACATTACGATGCCCGATGCCAGGCATCGCCTTCATTTCGAAGGCCTCTTCCTTGCTAGGCCCCTGAGACAGCCATCCGGAGCCTTCGACTCCAACGCCTGTCTTTTGCCGGAGGAAATGATCTTGACTGCGGCTCGTAATGCCTCCCCACTTGCCTTTCCGGGCAGGCGGAGTGCTGTGGAAAAGTGATTGAACTGTCAATGGGACATTTCTGTACCTTTCTCCCGGGCTGACTTCTTTCTTGCACCATCTGACCTCCGTCAAGCTGAAGGTGTCTCCTTCCTTGTCTCTGATCGCCATGCTCTTCCGCTCCTGCGCCATCCTGTTTGCTGTCACCCACCTCGGGCAGTGCATATCCTCACCGAGTGCGTTGGGTACTGATATCTCTATCTTGATTAACAATGACATTCTTGGTGGGTAT
Organism: Arachnopeziza araneosa; assembly: GCA_003988855.1. Classification (NCBI taxonomy): domain Eukaryota; kingdom Fungi; phylum Ascomycota; class Leotiomycetes; order Helotiales; family Arachnopezizaceae; genus Arachnopeziza; species Arachnopeziza araneosa. The sequence continues at coordinate 90,318 of QYAI01000209.1, forward strand.
GCCTAGGTTGTATACTATACCCGGCAAAGCTAACCGGTGTAGGTCCTCGGAGTCCATCAGCAGACTCGAGTATCATCCTTCTCTCCAACAGCTCACGCGAATCGGCAGCAGCGACTTGTGCGGCTCTAGGGGAGATACTATGGGCGCCTGAGCTGCATACTTCGAGCATTCAGCCCAACCTGGACTATCTCGCGTACGAGGGGAAATATTCCGCAGATCAGCTGTACTGGATCGCTCCCACAAACTCTACACCACGAGCCGTCAGTGGGAAAGGGGTCGTGGCGACTGTCAGTGGGCATCTGCATCTGCCTGGCATCTGCACGCAGACTGCAGCTTTCTCGAATTCGACCTATCAGAATACCGAGCGTCAAATTACAGTGCATTCAAACAACGAGCACATCACTGGGTATGTGATCCATTATTCGCATTTCTAGCTGACCTCTCAGGTTCCGTGACCGCTTGAGCTTTCGTTTCCTGGGTATTCGCTATGCTCCCCAACCGAAACGATTCGACTATTCGACGTTGTATGAAGGATCTGGAAACAATGCCTCTGCCACTTCATATGGATCGCAATGTGTGCAGAGCGGCGGAGGAAATGAAGATTGCTTATTTTTGAATATTTGGACTCCATACCTTCCTAATCATGGTGGGGCTACGTCATCCATGGATCTGAAGCCTGTGATGTTCTGGATTCATGGAGGTACTAGTCCCGAGCTCTACAAAAAATGGCTATCTGACCTTGAATAGGAGCATTTACTAGTGGTACGGGAAATGATCCAACATTTGATGGTGGCAATATAGTGTCAAGAGGAGACGTGGTGATGGTGGCCATCAACTATCGACTTGGGGCTTTCGGTTTTCTCGCCTTGGATGACGGCTTGACCAGCGGCAATTTTGGCATTGCAGATCAGATCAATGCACTAGAATGGGTGCGGAAAAATATCCAAGATTTTGGTGGTGATCCTAAACGAATCACGATTTTTGGGCAGAGTGCAGGTGCAGCATCTGTGAGAGCTCTTCTTGCGTCTCCGAAATCCGGTGAATTCTCTGGAGCAATTCCAATGAGTAATCTTGGTGGTGGTGGCTACGGAACAACGTACTCTTCGTGGCTGAGCATTGACGAATCCATGACCATGGCTGGGAATACTCTCCTCAGTGCAACAAATTGCACCAATGTTGACTGCCTACGAGAGGTTGAGACTTCGATAATTGCATCGGCTGGTGGTAGCGTCAGATATTTGGTTGTTGATGGCACTTACTTGACGACACCAGAATTAGTTCTGAATGGAAGTAAGTTGACCAAAGTGCATCTGATGGAAGGATTGATGCGTGACGACGGTGCTGCGATAATATCTTTGATCAACACGACAAGTCTTCCTCATTCCCTGACTTCCAATGGCTTCAATGGATCCTTCAACCTACCAACACCCAATGGACCCAATGCTACCTTGAATGTGTGGAATGTTACCGCTCGTGTAGGAACTGACAGCATCTTTAGATGTATTGATCAGGCTACCGCGTATGCAAGTGTTATCAACGGTGTCTTCGCTCCTGATCAGTATTTTTACGAATTTAATCGATCATACCAAACACCGGGGTTCGATCCAAACAAACCTGTTTGTGATGCGCCGGTAACGCCAGGCTATCCAAACGGGAACCCAAATCTGGAGTATTGGAAATGTCATTCAGGGGAGCTGTATTTTACATTTGGGACCTTGGGCTTCAATGGATTACCTTTGAGAGATGAATATGACCTTGCTTTTGAGCAGGCTATCTTGGATGGTTGGGCCAGCTTTGCTCGGACGTATAATCCGAATCCTGATCATGGATTTTTAGTTGCTCGGCGATACGCAAACACGATTCGGTATTTGGAAGCCGGGGACTGGCAACCAGTGAGAGCGGATGGATTACAGATGCGAGAATTGCAGTGGCCGAGCGAACAAGTCGCATGGAGGGATGTAGATGTGTGTAAGGAGCTCGGATGGCCTCTGAATTATTATATTTAATGCAGAAATGGACATTATCAAACCTCACCTTCTTTGGGGCAATCAATCAGATGGTGCTGAAGCGTGGATCGGATCATGATCATCTTGAAAGCCTTGAAATGAAATTGAGCAACTCGTTCAAACGCAACACAATTCCAAAAGTTTTGAATAGACAGATTTAAAACACCTTGATTGTCGCATGTCAAATCCGACAGTTAGAACAGTTCTGATGGTGGTACGTGAAATTCAACATTGAAATACTTCTAATTGTTTGCATATCAAATCCGACATTTAAAACAGTTCTGATGGTGGTATGTGAAATTCCACATTGAAATACTTCTAATTATTTGCATGCCAAATCCGACATTTAAAACAGTTCTGATGGTGGTATGTGAAATTCCACATTGAAATACTTCTAATTGTTTGCATGTCAAATCCGACATTTAAAACACTTCTGATGGTAGTACGTGAAATTCAACATTGAAATACTTTTAATTGTTTGCATGTCAAATCCGACATTTAAAACACTTCTGATGGTAGTACGTGAAATTCAACATTGAAATACTTCTAATTGTTTGCATGTCAAATCCGACATTTAAAACACTTTTCGTTGTTGCATGTGAAATTCGAAATTCAGAACAGTTCCGAAGAGAGAGATTTTATTGATTTTATTAATTTAATATAGACAATAACTCAAAGACCTTTAAATCCCCTCCCCTAGGCGTTCGATGAAAGATGTCAGCTGCTGGTGACTTGCAAGAATTCTAGCGAGATGATTAGGACAGAAGCAGAGAAGCGGGGAAGGGGCTGGACTAGTGCTCGGACCTCAGCAGCCTGGGTGGCATTTACCATGCGAGAGAATTCGGTCTTCGCTCCAGATGTGGTGGAACCCGACCCGCCCACCAGGTAAGGGGAAGCCCAGTTGGTGAATGCCCAAGAGCTAGGCACGGGATGGCAGGTCCCGCTCAACGCTGAGCCAGCCCGTCTGCTGCAACGTGGTACGACGCTGATAGCTGGAGGTAGGGGGGAAGCGAGGACCATGCTCAGTGGAGGCACCCGCTGTGATAGAGATAGCATTGGAGAGAATAACACGACTGATGTGGTGTGATGGGGTCATGGTGAGATGGACTTGATCATCAGCTGACGCGGTATCGCCAGCCCGACGGGACCATCTCAGGTTAGGTAGGTAGGTAGGTAGGTAGGTAGGTAGGTAGGTAGGTAGTCGTCACTCCTGGAAGCAAGCAACCAAGCAACCAAGCTTAATATCAATTTCGGGACGCTCCTCAACACTCCTGGCCATCCATCTCACCGCCCGTCAACATCAGGCACTAGCTCGGCCGTCGTCTGGTGTTGCTGCTGCTGCTGCTGCTGCTGCTAAAGATCCCTCGACCCCACCTCTGATCAATTCCTATCTTGACCTCAGAAGGGAACCCTTTCTTGACCATCGCGCCCACGCACTCCAAATTATGCTGTCCCTCGCCGTCTTGGGCCTCTTCTTAGCATATCTCGTCTACAAATTCATCGTCTACCCCGCTCTCTTGTCTCCCCTCGCCGCCATCCCAAATGCTCATTTTACCAGCTCATTTTCCAACGCATGGCTGACATGGCAGAAATATCGCGGCCGTTCAAACAAGGCGATCCATGATGCGCATCGCTTGGGCCCGATAGTAAGGTTGGGCTTGACAGAGATCAGCGTGAATTCCATCGAGGGCCTCAGCACCGTTTACAGTTTTGATAAGGATCCATTCTACCTTCCCTTTGAAAACTATGGGTGAGTGCAATCTGATGGCTCTCACTAGCAATCAAAACTGATCTCCAGCGAACCGAATATGTTTTCCATGATTCAGAAGCAGGCTCATGCAAAACGAAGACGAATGTTCGCCAATATCTACAGTAAATCCACCTTGCTATCCTCAGCCGTACTTCGAGAACTCTGCCAGGCCATCTTTCTCGACCGTCTTCTTCCCGTCATCGACTCGGCTGATGGAGCCTCTCTCAACATGTTGGAGTATGGGGCTGCGCTCTTTTCCGACTTGACGACCGCATTTGTCTTTGGTCTCCAGAGTGGTTCAAACTTTGTACAAGACAGGACGTCACGGGAACATTGGCAAGCCGCCAAGACAGCCATGATCGAAGCGCAAACCTCATTATGGACCCCAAGTATCTCTCCGCTTTTGGTCAAGTTAGGCCTCAAAACAGAAACCCCACAGCGGAATCCAGGATATGATGAAATCAAGGATTTGTACCTTGACATGCTTCAGACAGCCGAATCAAAGTCGGAAGCTGAGAACAACAACAACGAGAAATGGACAGAACCAGTTGTCTATAACCAAATGCTCAGCCAACTCAGGTTCTCGAGCGAGAAAACTTACCCTCTCCCTGAGTCACAGCTCCGATTTACCATCGCCTCTGAACTTATGGATCATCTCGTCGCAGGCACCGAGACCAGTGGTTGGACCCTCGCATATCTGACGCAGGAACTCTCCAAGCGTCCTGATATCCAAAGTTTACTCCACAAGGAACTCATGTCCCTTTCTCCCCCAATCCTTTACCCGACTGGCGATTCGACTCTACCAGCTACTCGTGATGTCGACGCCCTACAGCTTCTCGACGGAATTATCCTGGAAACTCTTCGACTCCACGCTCCAGTTGCTGGTCCACAACTCCGTGTAACACCATCACAATCCTCAACATCAGTGCTTGGCTATCTCCTCCCACCCGGAATTCGCGTCAGCGCTCAAGCATACTCCTTACACCGGAATGTGGAGGTCTTCCCTGATCCACAGAGTTGGAATCCGGAGCGATGGCTAACCAGCAAGGAGAAGAAATCGGAGATGCTGAAATGGTTCTGGGCATTTGGAAGTGGTGCAAATATGTGCCTAGGGAACAACCTTGCATTGTTGGGTGAGTGATCTTGCTGAACCTGAACTGCCGTGAAAGATAGCCAACTTACGTGGCAATCAGAATTGAAATTTGCGGTTGCAGCCATCTACAGTAATTACACCACTAAGGTCACTGATGATGAAGATATGGAGCAGATGGATGGCTATGTTTCTGGGCCCAAGGGCGAGAAGCTGATGGTACAATTTGAGCGAGTGGGGTAGGATGTTCAAGTATTCCTGATGTCAAGGATGTAGAATTAATGCCTCTGTATATCAAGTTAATTCCTAGGCACACGGCTCTTGACTTGACTAGATGTTCTGCCTCCTTGGGCTCTTCTGCTCCGCAAACGCAGACAGTTCCATGGCGCTGTGAACTGTGGGGAAGAGGTTACTAGTCACGGTCCACCTGCTCAGACGCTTGGTAATTTTAAACTGTCAGAATCAAAGTTGGCGTCAAATCAAGACCAAGTCACCCGGAGGATACGTGGTGCCTTTCGCTCGGCTACAGCGGGTGGTTTTCTCCTCGAAGAAACATCCTCACCAACAGGGTGCCAAGGATCATTTCCGTTGCGTCGGAACAGACCATGTACCCAGGATGGAGGGCGGAACGGTCCCCAAGCGGCAGAATACTGCCGTTATCAACACTGCACCTGGAACATGGCGACTCCAATAGAATCAGTGGCTGCACACGTTGTGATGTGAGAGGCCGGACCATTCCAATGCACCCGGTTCCCCGGGCCCTAATTTCATGGCCCCATGTACCTTCCACCATGGAACTCATTTCCATTGGCTTTGCTGCTGAAATTCAGGTGATGTCGCCATCCCTGCTGCCGGAATTGCAGTCTGATAAAGGCCCCCCCTAGTCGCACCGGGAGTCTAGAATTTGTGCAGGCCCGCTTCACAACTCTGCATATCGGCCGCCCGTGCTGGGCGATAAAGCTTTTCAATCCTCTGGCCATTGTTCGTTCTCTCTTCTCCCTTGGGATGATATCCTTGGCCTCCTCGCAGCAGCTCCCAAGATCAACGAACCTACCTATCCGAAGAAGCCGGCGCCCCGTTTCAATCTGATTTAGCTTCATCCCCAGCCTCGAAAACACCCCCTCCCAGCTTCCCCAGCTTTCCCAGCTTACCAGAGCTTCGGAACCTCCAACCAGTTCCCAACCACACCGACTCGAGATTGGAACAAGCAACGGTCCAAGATGGAGAAAGCCAGAGATACCGACGAGACAGCCATTGCCACTGACCCTCCAAAGAGCCCGGACTCTGCCGGGCTGATCAACGCGTCTGGTCATCGTCAAGAGCTGGACCGCAATTTTCGATTGATCAATATCTGTGGCTTGGGCATCACAACTGGCAATACCTGGATTGCGCTTGGCGGGAGTATTGTACGCCTCTTCTATTCTTCCCTTGCTGAGAAACCTTTGCTCACACCTTAGACTGTGGCAATCTACAATGGAGGACCACCGGGCGTTATCTACGAATTGTATGCTCTTGAACCCCTATCCCATTCTTCTTCTAACGTGATTAGCATCACTGCATACCTCTTCTACTGTCTTATCGCTGCTTCAATCGCGGAGCTTTCTTCGGCGATGCCCTCGTCTGGCGGAGGTTCGTGATTGCACATCTCTGAGGCTCCTTCCTTGCACTGACGGACCGTGTATAGTATACCACTGGGCTTCCGTGACGGCAGGACGATATGGACGAATCTGCGGCTGGTTTGCCGGGTGGTGGAACTTCCTAGCTTGGGTGCTTGGGTTGACTGGAAGTGTTCAGATTATGGCTACAATGGTCATCTCGATGTACGGCCTCTTCCACCCCGACTACGTCATTCACAGATGGCAAGTGTTTGTGACTTATCAGATCATTTTATGGTCTTGTTGCTTCGTTGTCCTGTACCTCAATCGGGCACTTCCAACTCTTGAATCCATCGGAGGCTTTTTGACCGTCGCTGGAGGCATTGTTACTATCCTTGTCTGTGCCATTATGCCGCATGTGACAGGGAGTGGCTATGCTACCAGTGAGTTCGTCTGGAGGGATTGGGTAAACTCGACTGGCTACGCAAGCAATGGCTTTGTGTTCTGCTTGGGGATGCTCAATGGAGCATTTACGGTTGGCACTCCAGACCTTATCACCCATTTGGCGGAAGAAATCCCAAGGTCTGTATCGAATCCTTTCAACAAGATGCTCTCTCTGACTCAATATCCAGGCCCAGTCAAAATATTCCAAAGGCGATCTTAGCCCAATTCATTGTTGGCTTTTTTACGGCTTTCTTCTATATGATTTCCATCTTTTACAGCATTAACGATCTCGAATCCATCTTAACCAGTCCTTACCTCTTTCCCCTGACCGCAATCTACCGCCAATCTACCAACTCAGTAGGAGGCGGTTTCGGTCTCATCCTTATCGCATTCTTACCCTCCATCGTCTCAATCTTTGGTTGCTACCTGACTGCGAGTCGCGTCTTCTGGACTCTTGCTCGCGACAATGCCACCCCGTTCAGCAGCTTCTTCGCAACTGTTGATCAGAAACACCGGAATCCATTCAACTCCATAATTGTGTGTGCAGTCATATCAGCGCTTCTTGGCTGCATCTACGTGGGAAGCCAAGCAGCATTCAACGCCTTCATTGGATCGTTCGTCGTGCTGTCGTCTCTCTCCTACCTCGCCGCTATCCTGCCACATCTCCTGACCAAGCGAGCGAATGTAACTCCGGGTTGGTTCTGGATGAAAGGTGTATCGGGATTCCTCGTTAACGGAATTGCATGCCTTTACATCATGGCTTTCGTTGTTATCTTCTGCTTCCCGTTTTCGATGCCTGTCGATGCCGCGTTTATGAACTACACTAGCTTGATCACCGGAGCCCTAACCATTTTTGTGGGAGCCTTCTGGTTTTGGAGGAAAGGGACTTACGAAGGACCACAGTTTGTTCCCCTAGAAAGTGCCATTCTGGCAAAAGATGCTATTTAAAATTGTCGCTGCATCTTGGCTGAAATTTAATGGAAAAGTAAGGAGTCGGAACATGCTTCACAGAATCTCCAGTAAAAACTGTGATTGTAATAAAAGGAGATGGGAATATACATATCAGGAGTCTTCTATGTCTCATAGAATATCTGATTATCCAGAGTCAAGGTGTAGCATCTCGATTAACGTGAGTTTTCCCTAGGCTTAAAAAAGAGGCAACTCGTCGCGTGCGTCAGATCTCTGCTCCGGATCCTTCAACCGGATCTTCCAAGCGGTTTCACATGGACACTCTGGTAAGGAGATCTGCCGGCGCCACAACGCTTGACCTATTTTCCTGGTGAACTCAGAGCCCCGATGTGCCAATAACGATTTCCCCACTAAAGCCCGGGCGGTGTGCGACTCGTGCATGCATGATGTGGACGATTACTGGCCTAGAGCGTGAGGGTGAGGGTGAGGGTGAGATTAGCGCACCCGTTTGCATACATCCCTTATCCTCAGCTTGCGTCTGACTTCGAGATTTCAACCTTGGATCTAGAAAAGATATCACCCGTCCCGAAACAAACACCTAGTCCATCCTGGAACTCACGCCATCTGACTTGTTCTTATCGCTTCTAGCTAGAATTTTGGCCATGGTTCTTGAACAGGACGCCGTAGAAACCCCAGGGCAGGATGAGCACGAGGATGGGGAACAAAAAACCGCGCCCGAAGAATCCGCTGCAAACGACGATGAGCCAGAGTCAGAACCACAACATCAAACACCGGGGTCTGCCCTTGAACCTGATGTAAGAGCCGTTTCTAATTGATTGAGATTGACCAGCCCTTAATATCTGCACAGGTGGGCGACGACGCGGATTCTGCAATTGGCAACGACGATGACCAGTAAGGCGTTTCCTGCCCATGTCATCTACAATTAGGCTCGTTCATCAACTGAACTACCATAGGCAATCAATCACGACCTCGCTTGCAGCTAGCATACGAGAATATCGTTTTGAAAATGGGCGATCTTATCACAGTTACCATGATGGCCGTAGGTCTTTCTAGACACTGTCGTCTGACCTCGATCAAAGCTTACATCACTGCAGAATATCTATATCCCAACGATGAGGTACGTTATCCGCTCTACATTGGCTCGCTAGACTCTAAACATTGCGCAGGCTGAGCAAGACCGGCTAGGTATGCTGCAACTTACGAGATTGCCTAGTCTTCGCAACTGATATTCTCTCAGATCTTCAGCATCAGCTCCATCGGTTAGCCCTGGACGGAAATCTCTACCTGGCTCCAATCAAAAAAGACGTTCACAATGTTTTGGACATTGGAACAGGCACTGGTTTGTGGGCTATTGAATTCGGTGGGTGCCAATTCTTGAAAACAAGTTCGAAATACTGAAGCTCCTCAGCTGAGGATCATCCTTCTGCTCTTATCATTGGAACTGATCTAAGCCCGATCCAGCCACTATTGTAAGGAACTTTCATGGCCTTTTCGCGGTCGTTCCTAACCCAATTTAGTGTTCCACCAAACTTGACCTTTCTGATTGATGACGCCAGCGAGCCGTGGGTTTTTAAACAAAAGTTCGATTACATACATGCCAGAGAACTCTACTGTAGTTTGGATGAAAAGAAATTGATGGAGCAAGCGCTAGAGTATGTCAACTGTACTTGCAATGGTTTGAAGTAAGCTGACAAGAAGTCTGTAAGGAATCTCCAACCTGGTGGCTGGCTCGAGATGCAGGAGATGTCCCTTCCATTTCGCAACGACGATAATACCTGGTCCCCAACTGAAGCTATCCACCAATGGGCAGATTTAATGCTCGAGGCCTCAGAGCGCCTCAACCAACGCCTTGACAAACCTGAAAAGTACGCACAATGGATGCGTGACGCAGGTTTCATCAACGTATACAGTCAAATGGTTAAATGTCCAACAAATCCATGGCCTAGAGACAAGAAATATAAAACACTAGGGCTCTGGAGTCTGGCCAACACACTTGATGGACTAGAGGGCTTCACTATGGCGTATTTCACGCGTGTCTTAGGTTGGCAGCCGGAGCAAGTTATGGTATTCTTGGTAGACGTAAGGGAAGATAACAAAAACAGGGGGAAGCACAATTATAACCCCATGTAAGTGTTTCCTCAACAGTATATACCTGAGAATCTCTAACACTCTTAGATTCACTGTATATGGTCAAAAACCAGAGTGAAGCGATGTAAGAGAAGGCAGCACAAGGAGTAAAAAAGGCTGGGGTAGATAATGTTTTATTACAAAAGTCCAAAAATGTATTAAATACCTATATCCTGTCGCTTGATCTGTAAGGACTCTTTTCTGAAAAGAAGTGGGGAAATGCTATTCGCTTGTATAACAATTCAGGATTTTTAGGTATGTATACAGTCACAGTATTCACATACTCTTAACTTAAGCACAAAGCTAGCATTCACTCTTGTAACATGTGGATTACTAGTATTCCATGCTGCGCAGTAGTATGGATATGCCTTTGCAAGAGAATAGAATCACAATATGCCTAAGCAAGACTGACACTAAATGTTCAGTACGAGGTATCCAGGGTTTGGCTTTTGAGCATAATCAACTAAATCGATTCGTTGTCCTACTACCAAGTCGTTATTCAATCGTAATCTTGTAATGGCTCAAGAAGTCCAGACCAACCAGGTAACCCCCATGTGTTGTACATATACCAACCGCCATTTGCAACAGAATCCTGGAAATATTGAAGGTAAAGTGTTGGCTTTTAAAGTGTGTTCAGAATAGGTGCAAAAATGGAGTTTTTCAGTGGTGAAGAATCAATTCTACAGTGGGAAGTGCACCCTATATATAGGTTAACTGATGAAACAGGGCCTGAGGCCCTGAAACGAGTTAAAACAGAGCCCTAACACGCTCAAGCTATCGCTCTGACTGCAGGCCGTCCTTTTGCAACATAAAGATCAGTTGAGAAAACTCCACTGCAGTGCATTCACAGGTAATGGAAACGTCGCTCAAATGAATGATTGATTGTATATTGAAAAGTGAAAAGAACATATAGAGATAAATGTTAGAGACAGTCATTCAAATTCCCCACGCTGAAGCAACGAACCCTAGAGAGCGTTACTTTCCATACTGAAACAACTCTAAAATACCCTTCTGCTCACAAGCAGCCGCAACGTCCAAACTGGTTCTTTCTTTCCCATCCTCCTCGAGTGGATTCAGACCCTTCCTTACAAAAAATTGATACAAGTCCTTATCATGCGTCGGCTCATGGTCATGCTCCCGCTTCCTGCCTGCCCGCCTCCCATCCTTGTCTCTCTTTGCGATGACATGCAGAGCATTCTCTCCACCCGCGTTCTTGGCCAAGATGTCGAGTTCTGGCGCAACCTCGTCTGAGAAGTAAGTAGCGAAATTTTCGACATGACAGCAGAGATCGTCGGGGAGGCTATACTTATCCTGCTCGCCTGAAGAGAGGTATGAGAAAAGCGGTGGTGCGCCTTGATTGTCACGGGTGTTGATAGACCCTCCAAGTGCGAGAAATTTCTTCCATAGCGCAAGGGCACCGCTGTAAAATTCAGGTTCGTGTTCGAAAAATCCTGGCGTTCTTGCTTGAGGTCTTGCGGCTAGACACTGTGCTGCAATGTGGTGGAGAGCTATTGCACCTGTTGGATCGGCACTCAGAAGATCTACACCCATACTGATGAGGACCTCAACTGCCGCCGGACGTAGGAAACGTAGCGCGCAGTTAAGCGGCGTAAAACCATTTCCGTCTTTTTGAAATAGCAAGGGTTTGCTGACATCAAGGGCGAGAAATTGAATGATGGCATTTTCCTCCATTTCAGGGTTATCGAAGAGGATATGGAGGGCATTTCGGCCCTTGCTATCAATTACCGATGTATCGACACCAAATTTGAGAGCTTGGATAAATGGTGCTGTTGCTTTGGGCTCCCAGCACTTATCCCCATATCCGTGAAGACTCTCAACCCATTCGCATGCAGCGAGGAAAACCGTGCGTCCTAAAGAGTCTCGAGTATTAAAATCAATCTTGTCAGCGTAGTCGAGAAAAGCAGAGACGATTTCGAAGTCGGCGTTCTCAAAAACATAGTGGACAAGAGTTTCTTTGTCGTTCAGAGGGGCGTAGAGGTCTGCACCTCGCTCGATGAGTAGTTTCACCATTGGTGCTGAGTGTTTATGCCGTTGGTTGTGGAGGGCTCCGAAGGCTGCACAGACAAGTGCTGAACGAGCTGCGTCTTTGACCTTGTAATCGAGGTCAACCCCGCCAGGGCCAGTATGAGGATCCACAATGTTGGGACTGACGCCAGCATCGAGCAGGATACTAAGTGTTTCGACACATTGAATCTGAATTGCTGAGAATATGGGCGAGAGACTCCCAGCGTTGATATCCGCACCACGTTCCAACAATATTTTCATAACTTGTGGAGAAGAACTCGCTTTGTTCAAACAAGATAAACCATTCTTGTCAAGGATTCCGACATTGGCTCCGGCTTCGAGGAGCATTTTGACGGATTCAATCCTCCAGTAACCGTAGACATCATTTTGGCAATTCATAGCCGCATAAGTTGTATTGGTGCAGGCTATATGAAGAGGTGTCTCCCCATTCTCGTTGATTGCATCGATGTTGGCTCCCTTTTGGAGGAGATATCCGAGAGCCTCGAGCTGCCACCAATAATTGGCCTTGGCAAGAACATGGAGAGCAGTACCTCCCTCAACAGCGTCTTTTATCCTCGCCCATCTCTGAGGATCAGCAAGAGCACGTGCATCGACATCGACGCCGCATTTCTCGACAAGAATCTCAACCATTTCCATGTTTGGCAATTGCCTGTCACACGCCGCATGGAGGATCGGTGCTAAGCTCTTTAGCTTTGGGTTGTAGGTCGAGTCAACAGCTAACCGCGCATGGATGCGTTGTAGCATACTCTTAGAATCATCGTTGACACAAGCCAAGGAAGCGACGCTTTCTACCAACTCTGTGAAGCCTTTTGATGCAGCAATGTGTAGTAATGACGGACCTGAAGGAAGGGCATTGGAGCCATTGACTCCCGTGATGTTCCCACCGTGCTGTGATATCCATTCAATATCATCCAAACCAAGATAAGGAAGGTATGTCGATGAGTCCTCCAGAATCTCTTGACGTGATGGATCTTCAGGATCCATTGTAGATAAAGAAGAGATCTTCGGCTTCTTTAAGGCTAGAACAGCTGAAAGTCGTCGATCCTTAGACTTCACATTCCATTTCTTCTTGAGAGGCTGGGCGGAAGATATGAGAAGCTCAATCATTTCTCGACAATCATACTCAATCGCCAGATCAAGAGGAGTGCGATGATGTGTATCAGAGGCCATGACATCACTTCCCAAAGAGAGTAAGGCTTTGACAACGGAGCTGATACTAGGGCTGTCTTGTTCAACGATGGAAGGATCTTGCCATTCTCGTTCTGTGGTATACCACGGCTGGTAGGAGGGGGATTTTTGGCACACAGGCCTGAATCGATCATGAAAGAGGTTACCAGCTATCTGGTTCGGTCGTGATAGAATGGTCCATATCTTTTCTTCCTCAGCGAATTCTGCACAGGCATGAAGGGGGGTTCTTTTATTATTATCAAGGGCGTTGATATCTGCGCCAGCTTTGAGAAGGAGAAGAACTGATTCCGGACGGCCAGAAGTACAAGCGTCATGAAGCGGTGTTCTACCATACGAATCACGTTGATGAACCAAATGGTTGTACCTCTATAATTAATGTTAGTTACCAGTACTTGGGGGATATGTTTGAATAGAAGCCTAGCCCCAAATCCGAAAAGATTCTCAATTGAGATATTTGCAAGGTGAGGTAAATAAAAACCAAGACTTACTTGACAAAGATACCCAACCACATTACTTTGGCGAGCTCTACAGGCCAGATGCAAGGCGTTCCGGTTTTCTTTGGTTAAAATATTAGGATCTGCACCTTCCTCAACCAAGTAAAACATTTGTGTTTCTGAATGTAGCGCAGCCAGATGAAATATCGTTACTCCATCAGAATCTTGGGCATTGATATCGAAGATCTCTGGGCTGCTTCTGGATAGAAAGTTAGGATCATTTGAATGAGTGAATAATTTTGAGCTTAGAAACAAGTGCTGGAAACCAGAATGAAACATACCTTTGAAAGAAGTTATACAAAGGGATTTGATGGCGCTCATGAAAGCGTTCATCACAGCTCTTATCGATGGCGGTCCTTAAAGTATAGGCGTCCCCTTTCTCTAGATACACGTGGAGTGGGGTCATGCCTTGTTTATTCTTCGAGTTGACCGAGAGGCCGTACTCGAGGAACCTTTTAATGAACACGTCGTCGAGATCTTTCCCAGTGTACTTTTTAGCTGCTACGTGGAGCAAATTGTTCCCTTCTAGATCGATCTGCGATTAGTTAGCACCGAATAGCTCAACGCGGTGTTATAGTGAGTTGGAAGAGCTACCTGCATGGGATCCAACCCCTTATCAACCATATCTTCTAACCTTTGGAGACAACCAAAAGGCCGATCATAAGGGTTGCAAGAGACAAAGTGGTGTAAGACCCCACAACCTTTGGCATCAACAGCGTGTATGTTTGACCCACATTCAAGTAAAGCCTCGAAAAGCTGTTTATCTCTTGTGCTTCTGAGCAGAATAGTTGCTCCCTTGCGATCACGGCACTCCAAAGAGGCACCAAAGCTCTGGAGCAAGCGAATAAATTCGATGACTTTCTCCTCCCTCCTGCGCGACAACTTCCACATGCAGCGTTGGATGATATCTGCATCAGAACAGAGTTGAAGTAGAATAGTAAATGCTTCTAAGCTGCACGTCCCGCTGCATGCGGCTACTTCGACTGCAGTATAGCCATCATCGTTTTTCACGTCACATTGAGCACCCTTTTCCAGAATCAAGTTCACCACGTCTACTATGGTTCGAGATTCCAGTCCTGAGTAATGCTTTAACGCTGCATGCAAAGCGGTGTCTCCATCCATGCCGATGAGGTCAACAAGTGCTCCGAACTCAAAGAGCAGCCTCAAGACTTGAATATCCTGTGAGCCTCGAAGGCATCGATGAAGGGCGGTATCACCATTGCTATCAACCGCCAGCACATTGGCGCCCGCTTGTAAAAGCCCATTGACAACAATAATTTCGGTGTGGGAAGCATCAAAGGAAGAATGTCGTCGAGCAAACAGACTAAGCAATGGCGTATTACCACCGGCGTCTTTTGCTTCAATATTTGCACCAGCATTGAGTAGGAGACGTAGTATTTGCTGGCATGCAAAGTTGTTTGCACTAACCCAGTCAATCACTACACCGTGTATAGGCAACCGTAATGGCTCCTCGCGGAATTTTCTGCCACAAGCGTTTCTATTCTTTACCCTCCACTTCGAGAATTGGTTCACATCGGCTCCTTTGGCAATTAACAACTCAACTATAGCAACACTTTGTGCCCGGCAAGCAAGGTAAAGAGCAGTAGCATTCTCAGACTTTGAATTTGGTGACAAGTTTTTGGCTTCGAGAATGGCACGCACAGCTTCAAATTTACCGTACCGGCAACACTGGCAGAACAGCTCCTCCAAGGTTTCAGGTGTGAGAAATGGCAGCATTGTTATTATTGTATCCGTGTGTCCTTGAAGCCATACATATTCGACCGCTGTTTCTCCTTTGGTTGAAACGTCACCGCACATCAACCTTCGTTTGATGTTCTCTTTCGTCTTCGGAGTTAGTGGGTCGACACCAGCCTCGAGTAACATCTTTACAATCTCCGCATGGTTCTTTCTCGCTGCTTCATGGATTGGTTTTATACCTCGTATATCTTCTGCATCCGTTGAAGCCCCGCTTGTCAGCAGAAGTGAAACCATTGAAGCATGACCTCGTGCACAAGCCCAGTGTAGTGGCATACGCTCCTCAGCATCCAGGGCATCCGCGGTAGCATCCTCTTCGAGCAAATTTTTAGCATATTGTGTGAGCCCAGCAAATGCGGCGACGTGGAGGGGAGTTGGCGTTTGAATCTCAGAAGAATCTATTCCTTTCATCCACTCCAGCTCGAGCCACTTTTTAAAATCAGTGCTCTTGGGATCCATGAAGCTAGCAACTGATTTGAAGAAATCATGGTCTTCAAAGTCATATTTGCTTGCGTGAAAAGCCCAACTACTGACTGCGTATTCCAAAAATGGGTGACGAAGTTTTGATTCCTGGTAGTTGTATCCGTCGTCTTTCTTTTTGAAGGCATCAAAATAGGAACCACGGCGATTTTTAGGTTTCTTGACTTCTCGAGATTGAACATCATTCTCGTCCACTTTGAGTCCGCCAGATCTTAAGTAATCAATGCACACGATAGACATTTTCTTATGGATGGCGTTTGTGTTGAGAACAGGAAACTGCTGGGTGTTTGCGTTGCTTGCATCACTATTTCGCTCTGTATTTAAGAGAAACTCTGTGAATGAGTGATGGATAACAGAGACCGTCTCATCTTCTAAGATCTCAAGAAGAGGTGCGCATGCGGATCTGGCGATGACCTTGGGGGCATCTGGAAGCATCGAGGCTGGAAACGTTGAAGCTAATGCACTGGCTATCTCATTTAACCGCAGTGCTCGTGATGAATGTGTGGCTGATTCGAGTAAGAATACTTGGATCTGAACGTCAATGTTCAGGGATTTGGCTTGTTGAAAAAGCATACTGTTGTACATTTCCTCCAACCCAACAGGAAGGTCATTGACTAGTTTGCTGATATCAATTCGCGCCTGTGTTAGGCGGGGGATGATTTGATCAAGAAGAAGTCTTGCGTATAGAAAGAGTCTATTAGATCGTTCGGATATAGCACATACCAGAGACTCCCGGAACTTTTGCTGATCATCACGAGGAAGGAGAATTTTCAATCGATATGACAAGAAGACGATGATATCTTTCCCGACTAGGTCATCCTCAAGGCTGATGTGAACAATAGAAGCATCTCTCAAACTGCTTTGAAGGTATTGCTTTGGCCTGCTAGTCATCAGAAGCTTGATAGCGTTAGGTCGAAAGTTTGCCAGGTTGTTAAGTCGATCAAGGAAACCGTCTTTAGGCAGCAGTTCCATCTCATCCAATGCGTCGACCACACAGTAAACCTTCTCCATGGAAGAAAGTCCAGTCAATAGATACTCCCACATTCTCTCATCTGAAAAATCGTCCAATGAGCTGCTTATCAATGGTTGGAGGGTTGCTTGAAGGCGAGAGCTATAAGGGAGCAATTGTGCCAAGAAATCCTGCACAAGACTCCGGGGTCTTCTGTTTGCCGAAATGATATATCTGAAAAAGAAGTACAAGACCGGAATTCCTTCAATCTCCTGGAAATGCTGTATCATTGAGGCTGCGGTCACCGATTTACCAGCACCAGGGACTCCTTTGATCCATAGACTTCCATGATCTTTTGATTCTTGCCATTGCTTGTACTTTGAGGTTTCACAGATCCAGAGACCTGTTCCAGGAGCCTGTGAGGACAGGTGCCGATGGAATTCATTGGATTGAGCTTCGTAGTCGGTAGGCTGAAGCCAGGCTTGGACCTTTGAAAGCTCTTCTGGTGAGAGACCGGCCTCGAGCTGATCAATGATCTCAAACTCGTCAGACTCGGACGAAGACATTTTTTACGTTTGGAGCTGGATGGATATAGAATACTGTAAGCAACACTTAGTGGGGAAGTTTGTATAATGAGGTTTGAAGAAAAGAAGAGTAGCTATAAAACTTTGGGGCTAGGAGTAAAGGGATAGTAGCCTGATCGTGGTTGCTGCCTATTTGCCGCTTTCTTACCGCCTGTTAGCCGCCTTCAGGAAACAGGCATCAGCTACCTGAGGATATACAACCTCTTTAAGTAAATACTTCGAGAATCGCGATATCTATTGTAGTAGGGTTTTAGGTGCATTGTTGCGGGAGCAAGGCACGCACGTAACTCTCGCTTATATTCTTGTTGCAGGAATATTCCTTCTACGTCACGTGAATAGCACGTGATTCATATACTAGTATATAGACTAGATCCGAGGCAGTCTTTCTTCTTATCAAATGTCGATAGTTCTGAAGATCGTTCTGCTGACCCCCATTATTTCTATCAAAGAAGTCAGCTTCGAGTGCTGCCTTAGTTCCTGCCTGTCACGAGTTGAACTAGTGTTACGACTACCACGCTGTGGTACTGACGGAATGCTGTCCGAGGGTAAAGTTGGTAACGGCACATCACGTGACCGGATCCTGCGTATCCTGGGGGCTTTGGAGTATTCTCATGGAAGATACCAAGGATACAGGAAGAAGGAAAGAATCCGGAGCGCTACCACGTAATAAGTATCCTGCGAATTCTTCGTGTTCTTTTAGATTCTCGAGAAAAATTCGAAGAATACTAAGAATACTAGAGAATACGAAAGGCATCGAAGTACTATATAAGACTTAGTTTACAACTACTAGATAGAAGCTTCGTGCTTAACTTAAATAAAGTATCTGATTACTTAGTAACAAGCTACACAACAAACATACATACATTGCACTTGTAGATATTTTAGCAACTAGCACTACTTAGAAAAAGCACTGTTACACTTTAAGCACTTTCTTTGCTTAAGTATTTACGAACGCAATGTCACGAGTTAGACCCGGTAGTCAGGACCTAGGCCTGAGAGCCTAGGCAGAAACTAAGGCAACACTCGGAGCTGACTTCTTTTGATAGAAGGAATAAAGATTAGCGAAGCGATCTTCAGAACTATCGGCAAGACTATTGATTAAACTATCGATAGAACTATTGATTAACTATTGGAAGAAGACCGTGCGACAGGAACTGTGTAGGCCGTTTTTCTCGTACGAAGAGTATATATAGAAAGCTTCAAGCACTTAGTGCTCTAACATTATATACTCGTTATAATCGTTGATTATAGGTTTTTTTTGTATAGCAAAATAAGGTTTGAACTGTTGTACGAGGGGCAGAGGAGCAGCCAATAAAATAAGAATCTCGTTGGCCCTCAGCTAGCTCTCGATATGTATATTTCGGAAAGACAACCAAAGCAAAGA
>QYAI01000210.1:0-37764 GCA_003988855.1 Arachnopeziza araneosa
GTGCTCTGTAGGACCTCCTTTATAGAGAGTCCTACGCACGTGCTCTCGCTAGTGAAATGACGGAAAAATGTCATGCACCCTGGAACCCCACTACAATAGGTATGTGTACCTCTGATAACTCGAATCTGAGATTGAGGGTGGCGATTCACAGATGTGTAACATTTTGAAGATAAACTTAACTACTTGAGTAGGTGCTAGAACAAGCTATTGAGCATTCAAATCCGCCTGGAAGCGGTTTTAACCATGGATGATGAATATGCCAGAAAGAAAGAACCACGAAACACTGAGTTTTTCCTATGCCATACGCAAGAATATCTGAAAGGGAAAAAAAGAGAAATTAGTTTTGATTGATTATGACTAGAGGCAAAAGGATAATCCCATTGTTCTATCTCAAGAACAACTTTCAAGTTCGCTCTGCCAACGGCAAAGTTCAGAAACTCAAGACAGACAATGATACAATTACAGCTACTCCACACCAGAAATACTTGTGCTGAAAACTAGATTCATACTTATATAGGCATAGGAGTACGCTTGCTGATAAAGGTTCAAATATAAATTTGTGACTTCTAAAAAATAAAATATCAGGACAAGAGTCTTAGCCACAGATCTATACTCACCTCTTTTAATTCTTACTCATATATCTTCCATTATTTTCATCCTGGTTGTTTCACAGCGTGCCGGACCACGTATTTCCGAGGTCAGAGTTACTGATCTTGAAACTAGATAGGCAGCAAACACAAATTAGATCACTATTTCATGAGGGTTAGATTACTTTACGGCGGTGATTTACCACAAACCCCACTGAAATTGGAAGCTCCTCCAGTCTATTTCTCAACCTCAAGCCGACCTTCAAGACTCCCATATCTTGCTAGTTTTTGAAAATTTGACCTCAGACTTCATGAGGTTGGATTTGTGTTGTCCTTGCCTCCACAATGATTTCGCAAGTCCAGATATCAACAGTATCTGAAGCTACAGTATACAGGAGCCAAGAAGGAAACTTTAGGCGGGCCGCATTATGAACCTCTTTAGAACGCTTGTCTGGATGAAGAATCCAGCTAATTTTACAAGCTACTTCAAAATTGCTTGAAAAAAGCCACCCTGCGTTCGGAAGCAAGTCGAGAGACTACAAAGGAAGCCACTGCCTCTCTATTCTACATTGTAAAAGATTGTTTTAATCAAAGTTCTTCGCAGACCATCGGGAACAGAGAACTGTAAAACGTTAGAAGTTATTGATACCTTAATGTTGCTTCTTTATATGGTGAACTGCATAAACAGCCTCGCAATAAATCGAGGCAACATTTGCTAGGTATAGTTCACGTCTCGCGTGGGCTGATCTCGACACAACTCTGAAGTATCCTTTAATACCCAGAGAAGAATAGAACTCGACTTTTCACTAGACCATTCTAGCAGATTTCCGAAGACAAGGAAGAGTGGTATTGCGCGCTGGCAGGAAAAATGTTGCTGTTGGTTGATGCTCTATCGACGCCCTGAAGGAAGTGTGTACCTACACCATTTCATTTTCGAACAGCACTTTCTCGCAGCGTGTATCCATATCATTCCCTTGTGTGATGGCCGAGCTTAATCCAAATATCCATCCTGTAAATCAGCAGCAGGATAATATGGCGATACAACCCGACATCCTTGATAGATTCGCGTGACAGCTCCTGGAATGGTTAGAGAAGGAGAATGGATAGGCTTGGTGAATTTCATAAAACAGCGCAAATGAACAACTTTAATCTACGAGCACAAGCCTGTGATCTGCTCGTTGCGCAGAGTTTGTCCATCGTTGTCATTCATTGAAAATAAGCTTATCCAGAGATGGAATTAAGGAAAATGTAATGGATCTAACCTCGGGATAAAAATGCCAATACTCATACGCATGAGTTCGCTTACTCTTAAGTCTTATATCAAATAAAAACTCTAAAACTTTGCTGGTTGAAGGGCGAATAGATGGAGAATTGAGGTTTGCTCCAGTTTCGGGCTTTCAGTGCGGGGTAGGGCAGGGGTCTCGGCAATTTCTCTATCTTTTTGAAAATTGAGTCATAATATTAAATAAGCGACTTTCAAACATCAAATCAAGAGATATGGCCTGATAGTTCAGTGTAGGCATATATCTTCTCTACCATTATTCGCAAACTAACATTCCTCTAGGGTAGAATGTAAGACCACAAAATAGTTTGGCAAGACGCCGCTAATCCTCCCTAGTCTTGCTTTGGGAGAAATCTCAGATCTGTAAGAGGGTAAGGCCTACTGTCAACTACATATGTAACATCGCACTAATTTGTTCAAGTCTCCGGTTCGATCCCGGATTAGGCCCATTGATTTTTTTTGGCGGGGGGGTTTTTTTTTAAAAATTCCTTTCTTGGCTACTGTCCACAGGAGTGAGTGGTGCTGCTTTATTTTCTATTAAGTAGAGTTTTTGTGTGCTGCTAGTGTCAGAGCTTGACGAGGGTCACGTGCTTTTGACGAGGAGATCACCTTTACAACTTTTTTCCCCTTCAAACTGTCCTTGTTGATTTCGCTTTCTTCAACAAAGATATCAAGTTGTAAGGTTGTTTCTATGATGTCTTAAAGTATATTGAAAGATTCGATAGTCCTAGAAGAATACCAAACCCATATAAACGACTTGGAGTATATGGTTCGAGGTTGAGTTGCACCTGGAATGATTTCAATATACCAGAAAATTAACTTTCAAGACCCTGGTATTATCCCAAACCAGGGAAGTAAGATATCGCTATCCCTAACGTTGTCTAATGTAGTATGGGAGAAATGATATATGTTTCACGGTACTTTTGGGAGGCTGGATATACAGGCCTCATGAGACGGATCCTTGGCAAGAAGAGTAGGATTCTGACACTCGGTCGTGATCTTGGTCTTATCACAGAAAATCAATCACTTCGCTCTTCCCCTATTATCGATGCAAATACAGTGACTTCTCTGCTGATGTGGTAGAGCCTCAAGTTGTGTCTGAAAATGGCGTTGACAGCCAGCACCAATCTTCTCTGGAACTAACCTGCCTGTTACTTCACAGAAGTAGGGTACTTTGGTGTGATACCAATTTCCTATCCAGCTGTGATCACACGTCACTATACAACAGTGAACCATGATCGAGGTAGGGTCACGGCTACCAGAAGAGACGTCAGCAACGTGCTCACTTGGAGCGGCGAAATGTAGCGAAACCGAAACCGAAACCATATCGAAATCTGACGCTGAAATTATGAAATGGGCTTTGCTGACATGGGAAGCTCGGATCAAGATGAGATGGGTTACGAAGCCAGATTCCGAAACTGAGCGTAGGTCATGGACGGAGTTTCGGATGGGCGAATCACGGAACATAGTAAGCTGCTCTCACGAAGCTTAAACAATTGTGGATACCCGCAACCTGTATTCCTCCGATCGTGTGCTCTCAGTAATCTTGGAGGATTTTTCTATCAGCGTGAGACAGAAAAAGGTAGGACTGGGGTGGACGTTGTTTCTGGTGAGCATATGTCAAGTGGCGGTGCGTTTACTTGGCCATAGGGAACCTTTCTTGGGAATCGCCGCTCTCTTTTTGTGTTGGAGGTGCTCGGATGATAAAGGTGGTGGAAAAGAGCTTTAAATGGGTGGAATGTTTTCCGAAAAACTTTGAATCAGGTAGAAACACCAATCCAAGCAAGTTTGACCTATCAGTCTTCATATTCCAGTATATACATTCTCTCACTCTCTTTTTTATCTACATGCCTACCCTTTCAATATATACAGCCTTTCCGTTTTCTTTCTATGGTTGCAAACTAATACATCCACCGGAGCTGCTATCCTCCTCAAAGATGCCTCCAAAGATCACCCCCTCGCTGATACCCGACTCTTGATAACCACTCTTTGTGACATCGCTTCCAGGATTGACGGGTTTCTTCAGGATGCCGTAATGGTACTCTCCCTGTCCAGCGACATTATTCGTGATTGCCGAGCTCACCGAAGCGAGTGGGTTGCTGTTTGTGGAATAATAGACCTTGGTTGTTCTGTCGGACTGGTCAGCTTCACGTCATCACGGTACGGGAAGAAAATCACAACTGACCCTTTGGTGAAATCAATCGTGATCCCAAAATTGTGCCACGTCGCAGCCGTAAACCTCGTGGAATAAAGGAGGGGAATCGGTTTCGAATTCACATTTCCGAACAAAAATAATGTGTCTGGATTCGCACTGCTGGGGTTTCCTCCTAGAATTGAGCCGTACTTCAGTGCGACTTGGTTGGTGGAATAATCGCTGGATTCAAGGAAAAAGAGTTGGTATTCATGGGTGGTGTTTAATGGACGAGAAGTGTCTTTCATGATACTGAAATGAACGGTTTTGACACCGCTGGTGGAGGGGTCGGTGCCGGAGTTACTGGCGGGGAGGAGTTCGGCCCGGCGGAATCCGGTCTGACTCTGGAAGACAGATTTGTCCGAGATGGTGACTTCAAGGGCTTTGGTTTTGTTGCCGTCGAACTAGGTGTTTTAGAAAATGTTCCTCTTGTTTTGAGAGCGAGAAATGGTATTCTTACCAGCGAGCCATTGACGGTGGGGAATTGGAGGACTTGACTCCATTTCAGACCTGATTTTTTCAGCGGGAGCGTGGAGGAAGTACAATCGAGAACTGACTGCCTCCGAGATCATACTGCGGGTTGAATTGACTGGAACTTGAATCGAACACTGTCAATTCCGCACTCGCAGGAATCCTGCCATCGTACTGGATTGGGCACTTCTGCGCCACAACCGTAGCCACCCACGTCAAAGCCACGAGGCCGTCAATTGAAATCTTGACCATCTTCACAAGCTTCACAGATCAACAAATGGAATTCAGAACGAAGGAAAAAAAGAAGGAAAGGAAAGCTGTGCGAAAGGTTCGAGAAGACAACCATCCAACCCTAATTTAATTTTCATAGAGTATGCATGATTTGTTTGCGGGGAACATTTTTCAGCCTGAGAAAGTGACAATTCGATCAACAAAGCGCCTCATCTATTTTGAAACTCAACCAGAGTAGTTCGCGAAGAGAAATGGCTGATTTGGGGCTCAATATATGAATGAAACGGTAAATATTGCCATGGAGGATATATTAATATACATCAGTCAGGATCAAGCCATGTGATGTGGGGAAGGAAACATGGAAGTTTAGGCTGGGCCAAGGCAGATAGAGGTATTGCCATAGGAAGGAAGAAAGAACCGTGATCGGGTTCATGTCAGTCCGAGAGATAGATGAAAAAAGCTTGTTCTGTGAGATGAACCGACTAGGCCATGTGTTCATGTCCAGGGACGGATGTACAGAATATATTGTGGGGAAGGTCGTGTGTTGTTTGAGACGCGGAAGAGGGATCGGAAAGGGAAGAGAAGTGGTTTTCGTTTCCAATGCCACAAAAACGACTCTGCTCCCTCTTCCTAGGTAGCGTTATCGTGAAACAAGCTTTTCTCTGAGATCAATGTCAAGACGGGGCGGGAACTTTCCCTGGTTTCCGCATCACGTGAAGCCTGACCGAGCTCCGAAAATCGTGTACTCAAGGTGTGTCCCTTGGGGGTTATATGTTTTTCGATTAGCTGAAGATCAAGTCATAAGATTTAAACTATTATAGAATCTAAACAATCCCAAATTCTCGTCGAGTCCACTCTCGACCTGATCCCCGTGATGAATTAGTCAGCATGCGAGATTTGTGCGGTGCGAGGTTTGTGCGGAAAATCGCCACCGCATCAACGACATCATCTAAATTCTTCCACTGCATCTCCATCAAATCACACGCCTTGTTATGACTCGCTTTCAGCTTACGGTCGGTGAAACGGATTACCCATCTTCTTCATAATCATTTCTCGTACCTTCTTGCATTCCTCTCTTGAAAAGATCGTCCATCCCTTCTCTCATTTTACGCGATCGTTTTGCCTATATCAAGTTGACATCAGGCAATGAAATCTCCAAACATCATGGAGTCGGGAACCATCACCACCTCGTTTCTTCTCTCCAATCTTCATTGCCCCTCTTGCATTTCCTACATCTGCGATACCCTGTCCCATCTGCATCCCCCACCAGCTTCCGTCTCGCCCTCCCTCGTATCATCATGGGTCACTGTGCAACACGACCGTAGTCTCTCGGTCCACAACATCCGAGATGCCTTGGAGAGCGCCGGTTTCGATATTTGTGATATTGCGCCTGACACGTCGCCGTTGCATGCAGATTCCGATGTTGCCGCTACAGGCCTGGATGGCTACGTTGACAGAGTCCTCGATAGATTAAGGCCGGAGAGTGCTTTGCCGCGGACACGTAGCGCGCGTCATGTAAGGCAGTCAAGTAGACATATAGCGAACTGTGAGGCCTGTCAGAAAGAAACCATTGAGAAGAATGTCGCCGAGAGCTCGACGGCCCAGGAGAAGAATACCGCTACCGACGAGATGAAGAAGGAATATGGGGATGAGAAAGGAACGCTACCTTTGGTGGTAGTGGACTCGACGGAGAGTCACGATCCCCAAGATACGTGGCGAGCGACGTTGGCTGTCGGTGGAATGACATGCGCCGTCTGTGTCGGGGCAATCACAGATGAGCTGAAGAAGAAGCCATGGGTAGTAAACGTCGTGGTCAATCTTATATCCAACAGCGCCACAGTGGACTTCGTCGATGAGAAGCACAAGAATGAGATTGTTGAAACCATCGAGGACATCGGATATGATGCGACTATCGACTCCGTTATCAACTTCGAGACGATCAACACACTCAATACCGAGAGGGTGCAAAGAACGGTTGAGATACTGGTGGATGGAATGTATTGCGATCATTGTCCGGGACGAATCACTACTGCGTTGCAGTCATTTGGGGATAGGTTGACAGTTGATAAACTAGCGACGGCTCAGGATCCTATTCTAAGAGTCACCTACACCCCTCAGGTACCGCGGTTCACCATCAGAGATATCATCACAACCATCTCATCAGTCGACAACGAATTTCAACCACGAATTTATCATCCACCAACTCTTGAAGAGAGATCTCGGAAGATACATCGACGAGAGCAACTCCGGATCCTTCTCAGAGTCCTCCTAACCTTCACTGTCGCCATTCCCACCCTCATCATTGGTATCGTTTACATGAGCTTGGTTCCATCGACCAATTCTGGACGAATGTTTCTCATGGCTCCATTACACGCTGGTGTCAGCAGAGCACAATGGGCTTTGTTCATTATGGCCACGCCAGTGTTCTTCTTCTGCGCTGATGTATTTCACAAACGAGCCCTAAAGGAGATCAGAGCAATGTGGCGGCCTGGAAGTACGACGCCTCTGCTTAAAAGATTTTATAGATTCGGAAGCATGAACATGCTCATGTCGCTTGGAACTTCGATCGCCTACATATCCTCCGTCGCTCAGCTCATCGCTACTGGTGTTCACCCCGCGGCTGTACCCGATAACAGCGCCTTCTACTTTGATTCCGTGGTTTTCCTCACCTTTTTCCTCCTCATTGGTCGACTCATTGAATCTTACAGCAAATCCAAGACTGGAGACGCAATCACATTGCTTGGCAAGTTAAGACCAACTGAAGCACTGCTGGTTGAGTCCAAGGCGAACCCGTCACGTGAGGGGAAAGCCAACGAATCGGATCTAACCGAAGATCAGCAGGAGTCTATAAAGACTGTCAATGTAGACCTCCTGGAATTCGGGGACATTGTCAAAGTTCTTCATGGTGGATCGCCACCTTGTGATGGTACCATTGTCCTAGGAGAATCCAAGTTCGACGAGTCGAGTCTCACAGGAGAATCAAGGCTCGTCAAGAAATCAGTCGGGGACGAGGTGTTCTCTGGTACTGTCAACAAAGACTCACCAATATCTGTGGAGATTACTGGTGTTGCAGGGTCGTCGATGCTAGATCAGATTGTCAAGGCCGTGAGAGAAGGACAAACTCGCCGGGCTCCGATGGAAAGAATTGCCGACTCATTGACAAGCTACTTTGTTCCTATCATCACGTTGATCGCAATCGGTACTTGGCTGGTTTGGCTTGGGTTAGGTCTTGGAGGTATTTTACCTGCAGATTACATGAGAGGCGAGTCTGGTGGCTGGGTGGCGTGGTCTCTTCAATTTGCTATCGCAGTTTTCGTTGTCGCCTGTCCATGTGGTCTTGCCCTTGCAGCACCTACAGCACTTTTCGTTGGTGGTGGCCTTGCTGCTCAGAATGGAATTTTAGTCAAGGGAGGAGGTGAAGCATTTGAGAAAGCTAGCAAGCTCGACTGTATTGTTTTCGACAAAACCGGTACTCTAACTGTCGGCGGCGAACCAGTGGTCACTGACTTTGAGATCGTTCCAGCAATAGAAGAAGATGAGAAAGATTCGGAGGAGATTATTCTGGGGATGATCAAGGCACTTGAAGGGAATAGTAGTCATACTGTTGCCAAAGCTATCGTCTCGTTTTGTCAATCAAGACCGATGAAAGAGAGTAGTGTTGGAAGCATGGAGGAGATTGCAGGAAAAGGAATGAAAGGCATATTTGAGAAGAAGTCACATGAACTGATCGAGATGATCATCGGAAATGAAGCTCTGCTCTCAGATTATTCCACAATCATCAACGAATCAGCAGCTAATATCCTCAACAAATGGAAGTCTGAAGGCCGCTCCATCGCCCTCGCAGCCATCAAGTCCACTTCGGACCCCGAATCTCCCTTCTTCCTCACCGCCATCTTCGCCATCTCCGATCCTCTTCGTCCTGAAGCATCAGGAATCATCTCGGCTCTGCAAAAACGAGGCACAGAAGTATGGATGCTGTCAGGAGATAACCAGATCACCGCCTCTGCCATCGGCGCTCAAGTCGGCATACCATCCAGTAACATCATCGCTGGTGTTCTCCCCAGCCAAAAAGCAGAAAAAATCCAATATTTACAGAAGTCCTTGAAGGCCAAAGGGAGCTCCACGAAAAGAGCCTTGGTGGCCATGGTTGGAGATGGCATCAATGACTCCCCAGCCCTCACCACCGCTGATGTGGGTATAGCCATCGGCTCCGGCTCCGACATTGCCATTTCCTCTGCAGAGTTCGTGCTCGTGTCCTCGAATCTCAATACCCTCATTACCCTCCTCGATCTCTCGCGCTTTGTCTTTCAAAGGATCAAATTCAACTTTGGCTGGGCGTTGATCTATAATCTCATCGCCCTTCCCGTTGCCGCGGGAGTTCTATATCCAGTCGTTACGAGCAGTGGGACTCATGTGAGACTTGATCCTGTGTGGGCTAGTCTTGCCATGGCATGTAGCAGTATCAGTGTCGTTTGTAGTAGTTTAGCGTTGAGATCAAAGATACCTGGAATTGGGTTTAAGGCGAAGAAAGAGGTTGTTGTTAGGGAGCATTATGATATCAGCTGGTTGGGAGATCAGAGTGTTCGGGCGGAGTAAAGACTTGGTAATTAATGAATGAGTGGAGTTAGGGAAAGACTGGGTTCTGCTTGATTTATCTTGATGTGGGGTTTGTGCATAGATTTGTAGATACCCATCAGTTTGTGGTTCTTCAACCAACGAGTTGCATTTTCCTCGACACCAGTCCGTATTTTCTCATCGTCTCTTCTCTTCAATCGTGCTCTCATATTTCAACCCCTAACCCAACGCCAATCAATCCCCATAATATTAGCACTCCAGACCCCCACTCCAACCCCAACCTCACTCCCCCATCCAAACCTACGCCAGAACCCGCAGCAGCATTCGCAACGCGCGGCGCGCTACATATCGGATTCAATCAGCGAACAAAACCACCAAAGCACACGTATCTCTCGGGATGCACATACCTCACAGACACAGATGGATGAACGGACACGGTTGAAAGAGTGGCAGGGACTGATGCCGTGCTCGTGCTGATCGTGGGTGGGTTTTTCGGGATGAATGCCGTGGGGTTCTGAGCTCTGCAGGAGAGGAAGAGGAGGGTGAGGGTGAGCGAGAGGCAGATTTGGCGGAGTCGAGGTTTCATTCTGGGGTTGGAGCTTGAGCGGGAATCGATCTGTGGGGATCGGAAAGAGTGTTTGGGTGTTTGGGGGTTTGAAAGAAGTGGGATCTGAGGGCTTTGAGGTAGATAAATTGAGTTGAAAAGACCGAGGATAGAAGATCAAGAGGTTGAGAATTTTAAAAGCTACAGATTTGAAGTATGAGCTTGAAATTTAAATGGACACCCATCCTAGTAGCTTGACTTCCAGGAAGACCAGGAGGTAGTATGCCTGCCTTCCTGGCCGCCAACCGACCCGTTTCCAAAGCCAGCCTCCCAGATCTCCGGATTTCAGTTTCATCTACCCGGCGATCATGCACACACCCGCACACACCCGCACACTCCTTTATCTTGGGACGAACTGGTACACCGGTATATGAAGTCAATCTCTGCACGGGAACGGACATGAACGCATACCTACAGTCGCCTCCCTAGCTCACATGTAGCGAGAAACCAGCGTCTTTGCTGCCGCTTTTCAAATCTGTCGGCAACATCATAGTCAAAGTCCTCGTTCTCGACTACTTTCCTCCCTAGAATTTGCTTGATCAAACGTGATCTGCGTATATACGAGTTGATGCAATACGTTCTATACTAAAAGCGTACAATACCTAGCAGATGCAAGTATATTTGCTTCGTATATATAAAATACGGTAAAAATCTAAGTACCTATAAAGCAGCAAGCAGTGGAAACCTCAAACTGGCTTAATTAATAGGCAAAGCCCCTGTCTTGCTACATATAAGCCAGGGAGGGGACTGTACTCCCAACTTTCCTCCCGCTTGGATGTTTGGATGTGTTTCGAGGTGATGACCGTGGGTACTCGCTCCATACCGGAGAGATGTACGATGGTGAGGCTTGGTTCCGTGATCTGCAGTTTTGTGAAACGTTGTTGTTAGTGTTTGTGAGGTGATATGTCAGGTACCGTTAGGCTGGTTGCAGGTGGGACGAGAGAGGAGGGCCGAGATGGGACAAACTAGTGTGAGTCTGTGGTCCGTGTGAGTTTGGAGAGAAGGTAGTATTCTTGTATTCTTTGTAACCGTGATATGATTCAGACTTGGATTAATATCAATCGAAATTTGATCTCCTGTGCAATGGTTGTCATAACCCTACACACCGACGATAATGGTCATTGAAAAATATGACTTTCGATTCTCTTTTGAAAATATTGAAAAGCGGTATTTTGTAATTCTTCGTGGCCCAGTTCAATAGAATAGGACATATAGATATGGGATATGTGTGCTGATAAATAAGACGTTCTATCATATAAAGTACGAATGTTAAAGGAAGATTTGAGTCCTCCATCATTCGAACTCCAAGGAGACGTTAGATTGGTGATTATTATTTTCGCAAATCTACTTCCGAATCTTGTGTTTTGGTACTAAGCATCATTCAGAGTCTTAAGGAGAGGTTTTCTTATATAGCCTTATTCTACTAGACTCACGATTCAAGAGCTTCTTTCCACCAAAGACAAGGACTCTCAATTAATAAATTGAAAAGCCATAAGCATTCATATTGTACATTGTCCATGGCTTGACTTCAATCATGGTAGAGCTCCAATTTGAACCAATTTGAACCAAATTGAATCAATTGGGATAAGCATACCGTACATCACGTGAACTGAGAACCTGACACTCCCCTACCTAGCTAGGTAGACGCACGAGAGCCTCCCCAAACGACTGGGGTACACACAACTTTCGGTAAACAAGTGGCTTGCATGAGCGCTTAGCTTCTATTTCGCTTCCCTGAAACCACACACTCCTGGTTAGTTCTATTTACCAAACCACTCTTGCTGATGACAACACAGAGTTGAATCTTTATCCCATCGCCACTACCGAGAGGATTCTCCGGTTAAAATATCTCTTGGTTTCAATGCCGATGATCTCGTCGAAATATACAGCCTTGTCCATCAACTTCAACCTTACATTCGCTTCTCAGGGACTATAGAGTGCCGAATTTTTCAGATCGCAAATTTCAACATATCAGCTATCAAAACATTCAAGTTTCATTGAGATGCCTTCTCTCACAGCATTAAAATTCAACCATGCGTCTTTTCGAGTTCAAGAATAGTGGCGATATCGATTGACGAAAGATGTCGTGCACAGTTCCCAGCCTTACGTTATACTTTCGCATACCTGTGATGATGACGAAGACGAGGTCAGCTACAAAGTCTCGATAGGATGTATTTGAAGACTAAAGATGGATATAAAAAGATATCGTTTTGCAGAGAGCAGGCTGTACGTGATGGCTGCAATACCTACCTACCTTAGGTGCTGCTGGGTGGACACGTGCCGCATTGACAAATCAAAGGTATGAACTCCTTGTTTCAAATGCGGTATCGGATGTTTCAGCTAGAATCATGAGAAAGTCGACTCATCTATGCAGCTGTCGGAGTTAGTCTTCCGCAGAGTCGGCAGTTTGCCCGCTGGAAACTTCAAGAACTTATTGCTCCACGGTCGTTTGAGTTGACTGCTCAGTGGCAAGCGATTTGGTAGCAAGCAATCGTCGAAGAGACAACTGTGTGAAATAACTGGAATTGTCATTCTAGCTCTTCAAGGAGCCTCTTTATCAACTTTCGAGGTCAATAAGCGATTGTCATGGGCAAAACACCGTGAGACGGATTACGGAGAAGACAAGGTCTATTCCATGTTAGGCATTTTCGACATCCATGTGCCATCGATTTATGGTGAAGGGGCGGAAAAATGCTTCCAGGAGGGCTTCCAGAGAGCTGGAGAAGAGCCCAGGAGAATATTAGCACGGTGAACTGTTGGCCGGGTCGTATACTCCTCCTAGTTTCGCCAGTCGGCCAAAAATATCGAACAACCAGTCATTCTCCGTCCTTTCCTCTCACCGCTAGAATCGTCTCATCCATGAGCCGTTCTCTCATTCTGAGTGTCTCATGTCTGATGGTAAGTAGAAGCCTAATCATTCGGAATAGAGGTGACTAATGGGCAATGATGAGACAATCCCGGACCACTTTCGATATAATTCAGCAATCGATTTGGCGGCCTGAAGCTGGATCACCTGAGACTCGAAAGATCCAATTATAGGTAACGAGCAACCAAGGCATGAATGGTACGATTTAACGGCCAAGAATAGAGTAGCTCTACTTCGCTAAATCGATGACCGTCTAAAAGCTTACCAGCTGTCCAGGGAACAACCTGTCGCTGGTTTCTTACCAAATCCGAATTTAAAATATCGTATGACCCGGTGCAACAGCTAGTCCCTGGTTTCTCCGGACAAACAAAATCCCGGTACTCATAATTCAACTCCGATAAAATTCTTTTCGACCACGCCATTCTCAAAGCTCAAGGCAATTCCTCACAAATCACGATCTCAATCTCTTTCTAGCGCGGGGAACGGCTAAGGGGAATACAACAGATGGTCTTTTCCGCCTTCTTCTTCCCTAGCATTTTAAAGAGGCAAAAGACTCCGAAGAAACCGTGCAGCAGACCACACGCGATGGCATATAGGTTATCCGGCGCAATGAATGACGTGATGAAATGTTAAAGCATGCTATTTCAGAACTTCGGCCGTCGGTCCTTGGCAATATCCATTCATGCATTAGATGAATGCGATGAGAGACAGACTACTGACATGGTTTGCCCCTTTGAGGAGCTATCCGAGACCGGTCTCGGGTTCGGTTACTTTTTTTTCCCCTCTTGTCAATACGGGTCGGACATACAAATGACATTGAACACTTTCTCAAATCGAAGCTTAGGCTAGGCAAGTCAAAGCAAGCTATATTACTCCGACCGGACATTATTGAGAAATCTTCAGGGATTTCCCTTTGGGTTCTCTTAGTTCTAGAGATTCTCAGCTCTGAGTATCTCAGCCGCTCTGCCCCCATCTAGAAGGTCTGTGAGCGTCTCAAGCAAATCCCGCCGAAATCGCACGATTCGTTCGCGATGGTTTAGTTTAGTGAGACATGAGAAGAACCCTTAAGAGCGTGGCTTTGTCTCAAATGGGATTTTCTTTACGATTGGTCTAATAAAGCCACAAGAACTCTATTTCGCTGTTCAGCTCGCTCTCGATAAGAAATGTTTCTTTCTTATGTTTCTTTCTTTCGGGATCATGAGGGTATGAATTTGGATGCGATGAAGACTTTCGTAAGAAGCTGTGCTTGGCCGAAGTGGCACGGAACAACTCTTCCGAGGTCCAGTTTATTCACGAGTATATTAGAGATCTATGGCTGGTGAAGTTGAAGGGCCAGTAGTCTGGAACTTCCGGCATTTCGTGCGTCATTGGCACAAGGTTTCAAGGGACTGCTGTTCAGTTCAGCTGAACACTTCACTCACCTAACATGACAAGATACCAAACTTTCCAATAGCCTCAAAGACAGCACAGACGTGGGAGACAATGCGCTTAATTTCCGTTATCGATTTTAAGTGTCCTTGCCACATCATGGCGTTCAACAGAATGCGATCGGCCAAAGGGATTCTTTCTCTGACTTCCCTTTTCAACGCTGGATACTCCTGGGCAACACTCTTGAAAGGTAGGTTATGCGACATCTTAAACACTCAATCAACCCGCCCTACCTTGTTGCAGAAAGCTGTGGCCGATCTTGGTCAGGATCCATTCCCACAGAGTGTCATGTATCGATGTTGGGAATGAGCGTTGGCCCGCCAATGTTTGCCGCACTGGCTCCAAAAGCTATGACGCAGTTGCGGTCCAGACATGTATAGAAACACAGGCCCAAATGTAAGCAAAAGAACCTTCTCTCGTCATCTACGCAACAAAATTGAGAGAGTGATGTTAAACCTATTAGTTTTGTCCGCACCTTCGATTATTCTACATCACAGGGAAGGGAGGTATCACTTCTCATGCCGCAGAGCATGGCGATGAATCAACCCTGAATTTCCTCCATGCCTTTAGCAAATTGGACGTTCAGTCAAAATATGAGTCTAGTCAGACCCCGCTGTCGTACGCCACAGAGGAAGGGCATGGCATCATGGTAGGGCTGCTTCTACAGAACAACGCAGTGCGTCGTAGTAAGACTGCTAATACAGAACAGCGCAGAATTACCACCTGGAAGCAGATTTCAAAACTCACCCCACTGTCATCCACAGCACATCTAGGATATGCGGAGATGCCAAAGCTGTTGGCAGAGGATGACGAAGGGCGAAAGAATAGAGCTGCATCGGATTGGACAGCCCTATCATCTCCCAACAGAGCTGAAGTAGCTGTCGACAGTGATGCTATTGCTGGAGGGCGGTATGGAGACGGAATTCGAAAATACGCACTGTTGTCTGACGCCTCTATCTTGGGCAGCAACAAGCGGCGACGTGTCGATCTTTAAGCTGTTACTAGAAAGAGGTGCAATCTAAACTCCAGACAGGACGAGGGTCACATCAATGGCAGAAGGTTAGGGACACGAGATGGGGCTGAAACTCCTGCTACAGAGAGATCCAAAGGTGGAGAGTTAGAATAAGGATCATGGTCAAATGTCTCTGCTATAAGCAGCAGGAAGAAGTGATAAGATTGCCTCTAGAACAAAGGTGCAGAAGTAGAAATAAAAGCTGAAGAATGTGGCCTGGATACTTGGGGACCGGACACCATCCGGAGGTGGTGAAAGCTAGTGTACGCTACGCCGATATCTACTCGAAAAGCGCCACCGCGCTATACACGCCGTCGACAATGGACACGCAGCAGCTGTCGAGCGGTTGAGTCATTGAGCGGCTGCGGGCTGCAAAATAGCGTCTTCCTGGCACTTGTGATTGATGCCCTCCCACCTTCTTGGAAACTCAAAATTCATGCCCAAGCAATCTCTTGCTTACAAACGCCAAAGTAGAGGTTTCTTGGTAGCCCTCTGCTGTGTCACAGGCATGCCACGAAGGGAAATCATGATCCAATCTCTCCCGGAGGAGCTGTCAAGGAGGGGGGAGCAAGTGCGTCCCTTGAGACACGTTGAGATGGTAGACTGGTTTTGTAGGGAACAAGATAGGTGTGCAAACACAAACTAGATGAGATATCCCATGCATTATGGACTATGGACTACAGACTATCTCCTGCGTTGTTGGCGATATTTGGGCTCACGAGCCCAGTAGAGATAATTTAGTGGGCCTGTACAGGCTTATTTTGTATGGCGGAAGGACCATGCTAGCTCATTTTGGCTTCCGATGCCTTTAGTGCCGAGGGAGGGAAAGTCTAGAAGAACAGCCCCCTCCTCGGAACTTCTGGTGTGCAATTCATAACAATATCACGTGATTCCCGCCACTTTCATTCCCAGCGTCGCAACGTCTTTTGATCCCGGACTGTACGGAAATGATTCGGAATCCAAACGGATGACCTGATTGAAGAGCACCAACCAACCGGCGAAGCTTTGAGGGCGTGACGCTTGGTGGTCAAAAGAGTGAGTTAAGAAAACCGCCCCTGCCGAGATTACCCTCCTATGAACTGACTCAATTGGCCGTATCTAATGAGCTAGGATCAGAGCTCGTTCAAGTTGCAACTTTCGGACACGGGCGGAGAAAATATAGCCCTACCCTTGCTTGATCAGAGAGCTTCCAGTCGCACAAACTCAAATTTAATTATTCAACGCAGAAATTGTTACCTTTGCTTTAGCCATTGATAACGCAATTGTTTGAATGAAGATATCTCGCAGACGACGTGAGTGCTTCTCTCCTCTCCTGTTCAAGTCTTTGTGTCGGCGGGCCGCGAATGGCACGAGAGAGCGCGCGCGGTAGCTTTCGTCGTCCATCTCTCATCCCAAATGCAGGAATCCGAGTCACCCTTTTCGTTCTCTCTTGCTGTAGTGCAGGGCATGCAATGCTTGATACCCAACCCATTTCGACTCACCGTCGATGCTCACGCCGAGGAGTCTCTTGCTGCGAGGGTTCAACAACATGCCGCCCTCAGCCTCGCCTCTGGGACGTAGCTTTGAGGACGAGTGTTTGCGTGGGACGAGATCTGGCCATGCCGGTAGTTTGTTCGGGTGGATGGATTCGTGGCCAGTGTCACCGAGATTCGTGCTTCGTATAGGATGGAGATATCGTTTGACCCTAATGCTTTTTTCTTTACACTAGAAATATGTCAGCCTCCTGCAAATGATTTGGCCACTTTTTTAAGTGGGGGCACTGAGATCAGCACGCCGGAGGTGGGACGAGTGTTGCACCACTAAGACGTCGGCTTGGATGGAATGCGATGAAGATGCAAAGGAGAGATCAATCAGTCTTCGATCTGCGGTTCCAGAACCAAAAGCTGCCCCGGTCCGTCGCAGGTGCTGGAGTGGCCGTGTTTCCCTTCTCTTCTTCGTCGATTGAGAGTTATTTATCCATCTCTTTATTCAGTTGCTCAAAAGATGGCTGTCGTTGCGCACTACTGCAGAGGCCATGCAGGCTTCGCCAGGGTTCATGCCTACCCTGTTCGTTGGCGACGGCTGGGAACCTGGAGTAAAATATTTTGGTGACCTGCGAGTAATTCTTTGTCTCTTCGTCCACCGTGTGTTTGCGTCGCTCCAATTTATTATTGTCAGACACTATCTCGATGAGGCTGGCTCATTTCTGCTAGTCCTGAATGGGTGACCCTGGTCCATGGCTCGTTGAGATCAGTCGTTGCAACAGGATGCTTATTCTCCTTCCTCCAACAACGCGTCTACGGTTCAAACGCGTCCGGATTATCCATCCATATCTCAATTGTTCATCAATAAAAATAGATTCTTGTTAATCGTCGCTAATAGCTATTTTTACCTGGCAGGCTCAAAATCCCCGAGATCCTAGCTCCTGCAAAGCTGCCCAACATTACTGGCCCGGGTACAGGGAACGACAGACGCGTGAAGGCACTACGGAGGGACCGCAAAGGCATATGCGAACCATAGAGCATGGTAAGTTGGGCTGAAGTGAGGCAGCGTCCGCACCCCCTCCTGTGCAAAGCATGTAGGCTGGGCGGAGGGGAGGAATTTAGGTTGAGGAGCTGATGTTGTGGTATTGATAGCCTCCTTCCAAATCTAAGAAGAGGACAATTTTTATCTGGTCTTGTGTACATACGCCCTTCAATTGTCGGCTGGTTTCCCCTCCGCCAGTTCATGTAGACGCTGACCTGCTCGTAGTGCCATTGTGGCCAGACTAGGATAAGCATTCGCACTGATACGTGCACGAACTGCTCCCAGACACGATGTTCCAACTGCCAGACAGAAAAGGTTGTCGTGAAGTAGTGGGCAATACAACGCCACGACTTACCGTGGAGGGTGACATCAGGCTCTCGGTGTCTGGAACTGGATGTCATATAAGAGTGGACGGTAGACTGCCACGACACATGATGGGGAGTGACACAAGGCTCCCATCTTCTGGCATAGGATGATATATAACAGTGGCGCTTTGCTGAGGGTCATGACAAGCTGTACAAGAAGTGTTGTCTCTGTATGTAACCTATTCTGCATCCCGGATGTTGGAGGAGTTCAAAAGGTGCCCACTAAATCAACCGCTATGGTATTATCAACAGCTTATACCTTTCGAGACTATGCTTCCTTGATAGTTCCGCCCTTGAAGATCTCACCATTGCCTGTTCCAACCCACATACTATCCAGTTCTTCAGTTGTATATTTTGAATTTACCCGGCTGCACGAGCAGAATGCCAACGCCAGGGGAAACTCCTAGCCGGAGGGGTAGGCGCTCGAGCCCTTTTGGAAACTTTGCTTCAGATGAGTGGGATCCGAAATACTTGACACCACGTGGAGAGGTCAAGTACGCCGAGGAAAATAAGCGCTTGATCGACACTCTCGACTTGGACGAGGCTGATTTGGTTCGGACTTTTATGAAGAGCTATGACGAATCAGAATCCTGTCTTCCTAGGGCCGACAAAGTCGAAGAGTTTTGCAAAGGCGCTACGCTGGAAGAATTGCGAACTGGTAAAGGGGTGGGAGAACGTCCCGTTGCGTTATTGGACGACAGAGGGGAAGTGAACGGTCTCGATGTGGCGAGATACTACCATGGCCCACTGACCTTATCAGTCCTTTATCAACTGCTCATGAAACCGGTAAGATATTACGATTCTAAAACCCCCTCCTTCTTAATCTGCGGCGAAGCAGAGCTGACCTTGGCCAAATATAGCGGTATCACATTGTTGAAAGAAGCAAGAAGAGAAGCTCAGTAATTCTAGAGGAGGATGATACCGCGGATACAAGTTCAGACTTGATATCAGATTCAGATTCAGATTCAGACTCAGATTCAGACCCAGAGGAGCTTCGGAATGAGTACAGAAAATCGGGAAAATATGGCGAAGTTAAGAAACAGGTCCAGCCAAATGCTGAACGGAGAAAAATGTGTGTACACACAAAGCCGACTTTATGAATGCCAATGACGCTAACCGCGCCGTAGATTTATCACCGACCTCGATCGCTGGAGCATCTTGGTATTGATGGCTACCGCGTCTAAAAACCAAGCTTCAGGTCTTCGCGAAGCCATCTACATGCATCTCAACTTCGAGAATTTCATCGGGGCAATCTTACCAGTAAGAAACCTCTGCTTATATGTATCATTGTGGTATTAACAGTGGTCCTGTAGTCTACGGGCTTGGAGATGTATCAACTGGCGTTTCACATTCCTTTCTTCGCCTGGAGGACGTCCGACAAGCCTCGCCTCGATCCTCGCCGCCAACTTAACTCAAGAGGCTTAAGAGAATCCGAAGATGTGTCATTTCTCAACTGGTCTCGTAAAAAAGACTCTGATTTTCTCCACGAGGCACAGTACTCTTGTTTAGTGGCCGGAACGGACGAGACCAACTGGGTTGCTTATGGATTCTTTGACACGTATTTTGATGATGATGGAGAAGCAAGAGAAAGTGCAGAAGGATATCACAATGACAGCCTCAGCCCAGATGGTATTCTTGCCGATGGTCTTACATTTGGTGTCGTCGAAGCAAGCAGAACCCCCCGAACGGCTAGAGATTATTGGCTCTGTGTGTTTCGCATTCGCATTGCTCATGTGCAGCGTGAGTGGGAGCAAGTGGTTACAAAGGTGGAAGCAAGTATCCGCGAATATAAACAGGTACGTGATCTTCGTTGGACTTCACGGCAGCTGTAATATTTGAGAATGATTCAGAGCCTACTTGAATTCATAGGAAGGTGTGATTTCTGGATGAAGGTGAAATGCTTTATAAGATTCATACAAGATTCTTGGTATTTCAAAGATGTTCGACTTTGTCAAAGATCCGATTATTAACATGACTCAGCAGGTTCATAGGCATACCTCCGATCTATTCAGACATCCCGCCTCTCTGAAAACAGACAAAGAGTACCATGAGGGAGTTCTAAAGTCGCGCGACTGGGTAGTCAATGTGAAGAGGCTTACATCCGATTTGTCTCAACACCTATCAAGTACCGTTGACGCCTGTGATAAATTCCGTGATGATTATTCGGTATACTTTGAACAAACTTCCGACCATCGTTCGCTTCCCGAAATCAAACGCAGCTTTGATCGATTAGAGTTTCTAAAGAAATCCCTCGATAAATTGGAGAAAAGCTGCGCTGGTTTTGCACAAGAGGTGAGACAGCCCCGTAACTTAATTGTCAACAATACGTCTTGTATATTTTAAAGTCGCTAACATTGTCTTTTGTTCAACCAGCTGGAACTCCAGGTCATTCTTGAAAACAGTCGATTGGGTGATCTTCAGCACAAGATAGCGGAGCAAAATAAAAAGCTGACGGTTGTCGTGATGGTAAGACAGCCCTCTTCGAATTATACCAACCACGAATTCTAACCGGTGTTGAAACTGTAGTTGTCCATTCCAGTCGCACTTGCCACCAGTTTTCTCTCAATGGACAAAGACTACACTTCTTGGGTTCCTATCAAATTCCAACCGTTCGCATTCTTCAGCTTGGTTTTCATCTTCAGCGTTCTTGGAATATGTCTCGGTGTTGTCCTGCAATACCAGAATCGATGTTGGGATGCTATCATGGCTATCTCTGGGCAAGGATCTTCACGATCTCTTCGCAAGCAAGATGAAGCCGCGTAAGCCAGTGGCCAAGGAAGATATTGCACAATTTCGAAAACAACTTGGCGAGACTCAGGTCTTGATACAAGATTTGTTCGCGCAAGGCTACATCACATGACGAGAAAACGTCCCTGGTAAGCAGAAAACCCCCATCCCTCAATCTTCTTGTTGGCTGCAGAAATGAAACCCAAAACAGTTTCTTCAAGTGTGTGTGGCAAGGTTTCATTCACAAGGCCGCAGCTGCACGCCTGACAGATTGTGATGTGTCTCGCTAACACTTTTCAGGGCTGCAATATTCATTCGCTAAAAATGCTCAACCGCTCTAACGGATCCGGTTCTGCAAGATGTGTTGTTCCTAAGATACAATGCTCCGATTCACCGCCTTGACGTTACACAACATACGCATACCTTGAGCGCGTGTGATTCAGTCTGGCCGATAATAAAGAGGACGTCACAGATTGCGAAAATGCCACCACGCCCAAATGATTTTTGAAAGGCCTTTGGTACTGCGCTGCCTAGCAAAATAAGGCTATTGTACAGGAGAGAAAGGGCTGAAGAAACGGAGGAAAGGAGTCATGTTCTAAGGCACAGATGGGCGATGATGCCCGAACATCTATACAGCCGCGTGTTGCAGCCATAGAGAGAGAATCACGTTGCATTTGTCCGAAACAGTACGGCGTCATCTTTTGCCCAAGAGCCAATTGTCTCACTCCCATTGTAAGCCTCACATCGTGACTTTTCAAATGGTTGGTGCCCAACCGACACTTATGCAAGACCTGATCATTGGCTACCAACTTCCCCTCTCACAATCAAAGTAGTCTCAAGATTGAAGCTCAGTCTCCGACATCCTTCTAGCCTTACACAAAGTTCCAGCTCTCTCTCCAAACCTGCAGTAGAAAAGCGACATAGCCGCGATGTCCACTCTTAGTCTATCGCCCAGCGGCCTCCAAGCATTGCTCGAGGAAGTGGGAGCCAAGAGCCCGATCCCCTCATTCTCATGGGCCGACATCCAGAACTGTCCTTTGGACATCTACCTCTCGATTATGACCGAAATCCTGACGCAGCTCACCGAATGCGAACCACAGGTGGCTTATGAATCTCTCGTCTGGCCCGATGACTTCGGCGATCTAGCCGTGGTGGTGCCCAGGCTACGAGTAAAAAGCTTGAAGCCGAAGGACCATGTTATTCAGCTCAATAAAAACGTAAGTTGGTGTCCATTGCCCTAGCTCCTCTGATTTGTTAGTTTTGTGCGTCGGTCTGACCCCATGCAGTTTCCCCAAACGCATTTGTTTGACCAGCCATTCAATGATGGGATCAGTCTGCGGGTGCTCTTCAATTCCAATGCTCTTGCCCGTGTACTTCTACCGTATATCATTGATCGAGGGGACTCGTACGGTACGCCTCACTTCTCGGCCCTCCACCAGCCGGATGCACCAAAGACTCCCGGCAGCAAAATCGTTGTGGAGTTCTCCTCTCCGAATATCGGGCAGGAGTTCGATGGTAACCACATGCGGAGCACCATCATTGGCGCATTCATCGCCTCGCTCCATGAACGCATGGGATGGGACGTGGTACGGCTGAATTTCCTCGGCGACTGGGGCAGAAATATCGGGTTGCTGGCAGCGGGATGGCAGCGATTTGGCTCGGAGGAACTTTTGGAACAGGATCCGCTCAAGCATCTCGTTGATGTATACGATCAGATCAACGAACTTTCTAGATCCGAACAGGAAGCGGAAAAAGAAGTGATCAGGAAACATCGCGAAGAGGGAGGTGAAAATGTGCTGGTTGAGACCGAGGGAATCTTGGCCGAGAGAAATGAATTCTTTAAGAAGATGGAAGATAGTGATCCGGATGCCCTGTCGTTGTGGAAACGGTTCAGAGAGGTCTCGATTGAAAAATATGTTGACCTCTATGCGCGTCTGAATGTTAGATTCCATGAATACTCAGGGGAGTCTACAGTTAGCCCAGAGACGATTATGGAGGTGGAGTCGATATTGAAAGAGAAAGGCGTATCTGAGAATAGCGGAGAAGGCTGGATTATTGATTTTAGGAAGCACGGCTCGAGGCTGGTCAACGGTAATGTGAGATCTAGCAACGGCACCACAACGTATCTATTGAGAGATATCGCTGCGGCGTTGGAGCGCGAGAGGAAGTATGGCTTCGACAAAATGATCTATGTCGTCTCATCGAGGCAAGACACTCATTTCCAACAACTTTTCAAAGCACTTGAGCTGATGGGATTCGCCGACCTGGCCAACAAACTCCAGCACTTTAGTTTTGGGAGGTTCCAAGGCGCATCAACGACATCGGGCAACCTCCTCGGCGAAGTATTAAAACAATGCCAGAGCGTTATCCAAAATATTTTGGAGGCAGATCCCGAGGAAACCAAAGAGTTCCAAGGAGGTGATCCGAAAGTTTTGGAGACGCTGAGCGCAACCGCTCTCATGGTTCAAGATCTAGCCATCAGGCGCGGTGGCAATGCCAATTTCGATTTCGATGTCGAGAAGATTGCCGCCACGGAAGGAGAAAGCGGACTCAACCTCCAGCAATGGTATGCGGCAGTCTCCGAAAAGTTACGGGGCATCACGATACCCCGAGAGGAGCTTGGAAGCGCAGACTACACCCTCTTCAAGGAGGAGTCATATACGAACGTGCTCCGCATTCTCATTCAATTTCCTAGCCTCGTCAAGTTGGCATTTGAGAAGCTAGAATCCTCGACAATCCTGGCCTTCCTATTCAGTCTCACAGACTTACTTCCCGCTGTGTGGGATTCTGAGGAGGCAGACGAGGGAGGTGGATCTTCTTCGGCGCAGAATCCGGCTGAACTGGCCTTTTTCCAGTGCGTGAAATTGGTCTTGGAGAATGGAATGAGGATTCTGGGGTTGCTGCCTTTACAATCATCCGACAGCGGATTTACAACTGAGGCCAATGGTATCTCTGAGACTGCACATGCTTCTGAAGCTGTGGCATCGACAGAAACTGTTGAGTCCAGTGAAGAGACTCCAACAACTGGTGATGAGCCTACGGCTGAAGATGCTACTAAAGGAATCCCAGCTGCCGGCGAGGAAAACTTAGGCAGCAGTGAAGAATCTAAAATTGAAGAAGGCAAGGAGGAGGTTCCAGCTACAAGTGAGGAAACCCCCACTTGTAGTGAAGAATCCAGGACTGAAGAGACCAAGCTTGAAGAACATAGTCATGAAGAGTCGAAAGCAGAGGAGAGCAGAGAAGAAACTCCGGGTACGAATGGTGAGAATCCAGCTAGCACTGAAGAAGTAGCGGCTGAACAACTCAAACAACAAGAGCTCAAAGCTGAGGAGGAAGTCCTAGGTACAAGCGAGGAGATCCTAGCTACTAGTGAAGAACCACCAGCGGAAGAACCGAAGCACGAAGAAGATAATAATGAAATACCTAAGGCCGAGGAGGAAACCAAGCACTCAAGCGAAGAGATCCCAGGTGCTAGTGAGGAACCAGCTGCTGAAGAAGTCAAGCATGAGGAGCACAAGACTGAAGAAGCCGAGGAAGGTCCGGAGCTCCTAAATGCGAACGAGGAACCCAAAGCGGAGGAGTCCAAGGATGAATCATTAACTACAGGTGAAGAGCCAAAGCTTGAAGAAGCGACGGGAGAGCTTCCTACTACAGAAGAAACCTCAGTTATTGCTGAAGGCATTCCGGCTACAATCGAAGAGATCTCATCCGCCAGTGAGGAGCACAACGCAGAGGAAGCCAAAGAAGAGATCCCGGCTACAAGCGAGGAGCATACAGATCCTGCGGAAGAAACGCCGACTACGCATAAAGCGATATCGGCAAACCATGAAGAGTCCCACACTCATGAAACAGAGGAACAAATACTAGCCGCCACTGAGGAGCCGAAAGTAGAAGAGGCCAAGGAAGAGCCACCAGCTGCGAACGAGGAGCTCAAGAATGAGAAAGCTGAGGAAGGCATTCCCGCCGCGAGTGATGAAGCCAAAGTTGAAGAAGCCAAGGAGGATGTCACAGACGCGAGTGAGGAGCCGAAGATTGAGGAAACCAAGGAGGATAGCCCAGCCGCAATTGAAGAGTCCAAAGCTGAGGAAGCTAAGGATGACGCCACAACTGCGGGTGAAGAGCTCAAGGTTGAGGAAAGTAAGGAAGAAACTTCACCTGCAATCGAAGAGCCTAAGGAGGAAAATCCGAC
Source organism: Arachnopeziza araneosa (assembly GCA_003988855.1). NCBI lineage: Eukaryota > Fungi > Ascomycota > Leotiomycetes > Helotiales > Arachnopezizaceae > Arachnopeziza > Arachnopeziza araneosa. Next base: position 25,034 of record QYAI01000210.1, read on the forward strand.
CGCGAATGAAGAGATCGAGGAGGTATCCGAGCAGCATGAGCCAAAGACTGAGGAAATTACAGAGGAACCGATAACTGCAAGTGAAGATCCAAAGATTGAAGAGGCCAAGGAGGAGGTTCCCTCTTCGAGTGAGGAACTTCGAGACGAGGAGGCCAAACAGGAAGAGCCTAGCCATGAAGGAATGGAGCATGCAGAACCTGAGCACGAGGAGGCCAAAGAGGACATTCATACCACAAGCCAGGAACATCAAGAAGAGACCAAGCCTGAAGAGCCTGAAGCCGAGGAGATTAAACATGAAGGACTTGACCATGAGGTGTCTAAAGAGGAAGCCCCCACAGCCACCAATGAACCTGAAGAAGAGACCAAAATTGAAGAGCCCAAGGCTGAGGAAACCAAACACGAAGAGACTGAACATGAAGTGGCCAAAGAGGATATTCAAATTACGAGTGAAGAGGCACCAAATGTTAGTGAAGAGCCCAAGGCAGAGGTTGAAGCCGAAGGAGTCAAAGAGGAATCGTCAAATACAACTGAGGACGCTCCGACTCAGAGCGAGGAGAGTAAGGCCGAAGAAGAACCATCTACTCATGCTTTTGAAGAAAGCAAGGCCGACGAGAAAACTCACGAAAGCGAAGCAACTCCAGCAGATGCTAAGGTTGCTGAAGTGGCTCATACTTCTGAGCTCGAGGCGCCAGCGGAGGCTGCAGAAGAAGATAAGGCCGTTGAGGAAACTCATGCTGGGGTTTCTGAGACTCCTGAGGTTGAGGCTTCAGCTGGGGTCGCAGAGGAAGATCACCCTGAGCCTGCCGAGGCTCCTCATAATTCAGAGGTTGAGATACCAGCAAAGATTGTAGGGGAAAGCAAGCTCAGCGAGGAAACTCATACAGAAAGTGAAGCAGCACCAGCCAAGACCGCAGAAGAAAGTCACGCTGAAGTTGCTGAGGCTCCTCACACTGCTGGGGCTGCTCATATTSCTGAGGCTGCTCATATTCCTGAGGCTGAGGGGCATACTCATGAGGTTCTACATTCTTCGGAGGTTACCAATAATTCTGAAGGCACTCATACTCCTCAGCCTACTCATGTTTCTGAGATGACAGAGGCTACAGATTTTCATGACGTTCCTCATGCTCACGAATTTATGGCTGCCACACAGGTTGCTCCACTTGGGACTTAAGATTGCTGGGATAGAGGGATTTTGGCAAAGCGGGATCAGAATGGCGTAAATTGCATTGGATTGCTAGGTTGAAAAACTATATGTACTGTTACTGGTGGGGAGTTTTACTTTTAGTGTTTGCGCGAGTCCCAGATTGTTCATTTTATTTAAATATATTCTCATTGGGCATTTTCCAATCTCCATTCGGGAAATACACCGGTTTGAAATCGGACGCTTATCATGTTGTTTTTGTTTTGTGGTGGGAGAAAAGCTTCATCCCGCGTGGGGCAGACCACTGTGAACAAGTCATTGATCGCGGGATGTGATGTGATGAAAATGGTGGCTCCGTCTCAAGATTGAATGAGCTCGAATCAAACAGCGCCAGTCTTGCCGACGGCGGAAAAGCCAGAAATCGGTTGAGAATGAGGCGTAAGAGAATGAAATCGTGGGGATTGAGAGCTCTGTTCAGCGCCTGGTTGATGCTACACGCGTTCAAATATGCTGGAGTCCAGGTTCCCAGGTCCAGGTTCCCAGGTCCAGGTTCCCAGGTCCAGGTTCCCAGGTCCAGGTTGGTTGGCATCGGTGTGGCTATACGACCACTACGGAGTACATACTATCCTGGCGGCTATTGCGCTTGCAGCATTAAACTACCAAACAAGAGTCTCAGGTTTCAGCATGATTTGAAAAGTTGGGGTTCATGGGAGGCTGAACATGTAGCACCTTGGTCTTTGAAAGTTTTATTGGGATCACGTGATAGAAAACAGCTCCTGCTCAGCAAAATGGGATCTTTTTCCTGAATTTACTGCGAAGGATGATGCTTGCAGCAGGATATGCGTTTCGCATCATCACAACTCATTCAAAAATGTGTTGGATGAGTGCAAATATCACGTGAGAGTAGTAGCTCATATCACGTGAAGAGAGCCTTTTCCAGTTGATATCGCAGCGAGAGGTCAATGAAGATGAGATCTATTCATCCAAGATGATGTTACTTTCTGCTCATGTGTCAGCTCTAAAGTATTGTCGCAAAAACCGTTCATGATCCTGTTTGTATCACGTGATGTGGATGATTTTTTCACGCCAGCTTTGAGAATCAGCCATCAAAAAATAAGACTCTGATATTGGAATCAGCATTGGAACATCTTTGATTCAAGATTCATGCGTTGGGATGGAAATGTCTTTTCGTCGCGGTGCTGTAGAGACATGTCATCTGGCAGGCGAAGAAGGAACGCCCTGAGAAGAAGAGCGAATAAGTTGTGAACTCGCATGGTTGGACATGGCGGGAATAGCTGACATTGAATTTCAATGTGAAACACATATCAAGCGACCTGTTCTCGCTTTTCCTGCGATCTTCTTGGGGCGGAGGGAAGTCTTGGCAGCGCGGGAGTAGAAAGATGAAGTGGAGCGGAGTCTTAAGCAAGTGATTATTTCAATGGGATTGCTTGATTCCCGACATATTTCGCTTGGATTCTAGTCCTTGGGGAACTGGCACTGATCTATGGCGTTTGAGATAGAAATTTGAGTCGCTGCAGTATCCGATTGATACATCGACGTTCCGCATTGCGAGACCTGTGTGTTTAAAAAGAAGTCACTCGTCAAACTTCTTACAGCGGCAATGATCATATAGGGGCACGTCAATGTTCCTACCGTTGTGACAGCAAAGCTTCGAGCTTCTAGGTCACGGGGTTTAATGGACGAGGCACGGCAAGCATTCAATAAGCACATAGATAATACTTTGGAAATGCCTACGGCACAATCAATTCCAGCTTCAAAAGCAGCTTCACCCGCATCAATTCCAACGTCAAAACCAGCTTCAAAACCAGCTTCACCAGCACCYTCGCCASCAATTTCGCCACCACCAGCAAAGCCTCGTCAAAAGACACAAATTCCATTATGGATTATCACCCGAGAACCCCGCTACACCGAGGAGCGATGGGACGACGGGAAATTGAAGGAGGCGAAGGCTGAAGCAAGAGCCAAAAGGCAGGAGCCAGTGGCGTTCAAAATTTTAGTGGAACCCTTTTATGAGGAGGGCTTTCTTCCCAGTGGGAGCATCGATGAAGAAGAGGAAGAGTTTGATTTTTAGATGCATAGTTTATAATGAAAGATACCCATTACCGCTGTGTTCGGCTCGGCTTTTCCCAGCCCAGCCAAACATCCTAACTTTTGAATATGATAGCTCAATAATTTCAAATATAAAAATACTTTTTTTCTTTTTAAACAGTACAGATTCTCAATCTGGAATAGCTGGCTGTATTAAACCTTAATTCTTGTCGCTATGTTGTAATTGTTGTTTGTTGTAGTAGCGTTTGTAGAAAGCCCGCTATGACCCCGCATTGCCTACTTAGAAGTCAATGTCCCAATTCAACAGAATTTCCATGGAGCTTTACCTCTCCGATAAAAGTTAAATACGGATTTAAATTTTTCCTAAATATTTTATCGCGTGAAATATCCTACAGTGCATTTAACTAGCTATTCACAAAGTAGGTTCGGATTCAAAATTCTGCCTCCCCCTGAAGAGAAAGAACGCTTGTTTAGCGGGAGACATGGTGGCACAAGGTGCCTCTGAACCTACATCGTAGTCAAACTCAATGATGCTAAACCATGTTCCAGCAATTTGACTGCCAAAAATTCAGAATCATGGGACCCCTTATTTATCGTCGCTTCTGATGCAGATGTCTATGAATAACTGTCGGCTATAACCTTACCGAAGTCAGTGGTTGAGTCAGATCAACCTACCTACCCAGGTACGTAAAAATCACCTGGTGAAAGACCGAGTTCCGGAAGGATCTCCATTTAGCTAAAAGCCTGCACAAATGATATGCGACCGTCATCAAGTGTTCCTTGGGTGAGCTTGTTCGCCGAATATGCACGCATCGTAAAAGCCATTTATTCTTGTAGCGTTTAGCGAATCATTGGAGTTAAGGTGGCATTCGAGCTGCGGCTGATTTATCCATGCGGACCCTGACAATGCCAATGTTTAAATATTGATTGGTCAATCGGCACTTCATCTTACTCGTTCAGGGCTGCGGCTTATTAGAATTCGATGTGAGGTTCCGCATCCTGCAAAAGTTTATTCCCGGAGAGTAAGCGAGCATCCTCAGGTTGTTTACTTCTACCTCCTATAAAGTCGATTTGTTTTCCAGTCTCAAATGACATTTTGGCTTAATCGTTATTCTTTTTCAAGCACTCGATAGTCCTACAAGAGGTTGCGCACTTAATTTGCTCTCTCATTCCAAGATTTCACCTCGAAGATACCTCGCTTAGCGCCTCATCATGAGGGGTTACCTTAGTATAGGAGTCGTGTTTTCTGTCACGATTGGACTCGTTCAGTCAGTGACCATGTCGGTTGGAAGTTTTTCGGGTGCTGTAACAACACAAGAACTGCAATCATTCAACAACTTCGTCACTTCATTGACGCCCGCCACGGACAACATTGGGAACAACTGGGCACAAGGAACTAGCGGAGAGCAAACCAAGGCCATGGGTCTGGTCTATTTGATGGCCAACGAACAAGCAACACTCGATCAAATGATTCGTTTCTGCGATGCCGTGCTTTCGCAGCGAAATGATCTTGCACCTTCGCCTGCTGGTCAACATAAGATATGGACTGGCCGTATCGATCCCGTTTGGCCTAATACTCTCACTACTCCCATTGGTACAGGTGGTGAACAGGGAGATCCTGTAGGTCACCTAGCTAGCTGCGCATATCTTATTCTAAAGACTAAGAGTCTTTATACCGAGAATGTTACAATCGGTGACCCCAACGGCTATGGTGCCACATATTTGAGCCGTGCAAAGAAATATCTCACCGAAGCCGACTACTCTATGAGCAATCACATTCTCAATTCTCAGTTGGATCTCTCGAACGACAACAAGATGTACTTCTCCGCCGGCGATCCATATAAAGGAGGCGAAGCAGTTCCTTGGAATCAGCAAATGATGTTTAACTACGCGCTCCAGAATCTTTGTTCCGCGCACCGTATACTTGGTGACAATGCCACCTTATTAGCCCAGTACAAGAAGATTATTAACGCGAGCTTAACTTGGTTCTTCACCGGCGGTGGCTCCACGACCAAAAAGGATGGAGATGGCAACAATTACTACGACTGGTCTTACGTGGTCGGCGAGACCGACGCAGAAGATTCTGACCACGGCTCATTGGATGTCGCTGGGTTCGCGCGAGCCTATATCAGCAATGACTATGGGATCACTGCTGCTCAGATGAAGACTTTTAGCAACATGTTCGTCGATGTCATGACTCTGGGGCCGAAGAGCTACGCCGGGAAAGTGGATGGTTCCAACGGAACCGGTCATGCCAATGCTACGAGCTATGTGCGGACGGGATATCTGTTCTTGGCAGAATTTCGCTCCGATGCTTATACGAGCATGGTATCGGCAGATTTGACAGAGGGTGGGACATCGAGTGCAGCGGATACGGTTTCGCGTTTTCTTTGGGTCAAGAATCAGCTCTATCTGAAGTCCCAGTCGTAAATAAGCGGGTTTTGTTTGCATGAAAAGAAATAAGGAGGAATTTGCATTTCTGTTTGGCTGAACTTAGGTAGTGAGTTAAAAAATCAGATAAATCTTAGAATTTATACAATGGCCTCGATACGCTATCTGACTGTGTCCATTCAACTGAGGTCGCATGTCGAACGCTCACTTACATCCGAACACCGGAATATCATTCATCCACAGTAGCTAGAGGAACGAGGAAATCGGGGAATACGCTTAATAGAACTGACTTCTAACAGAAGCTGCATTGGGAAGGTCTGGTCCTCACATAGCAAGAGCATTGTTTGGCGATTTGTTTTCATTCTCGAATGCCCAAAGAAAATTCCGCAATACTTGGACTTGATTCCCGAAGGCAGAGAATTCCAGTTCCTGCTTCCTCATAGATCTTCAATTCTGGCTCTTGTACCATCCATACATGGTGAGCTCCTCCAGCAGAGTAGCATTTATTGTGTATGTAACTCTGAGAATTCATTCATCATCCTCCGGCGTCTAGGGTTAGAGGTTCATATGTTAGTCTTAAGTCTCAGGAAGGGGAAGTTTATTTCACAGACCTGTATGGAGAATGGTCTCCCCTTTTTCATTTTCTTTTTCGAAATCTTCGTCACGGTTTCCTCTTTAGCCTTTTGCCTCCTCTGATTTCTCAGGAGAAATGCATCTGATTCGAGACCACAAATCTCATCCTCTAAAGAATCAATCAACGCTGTGACATTTTCTTTAATTCCATGACTAGAGCTGTACTCGCTGTTGAACCTGTCATAGTTCCTCTCACGTGAGTAGCATTTCTCATATATTTGCATTTCTCGGACCCGAGAAGCAAGATCCTTCAACGTTGTGCCTTGGTATGGAGCATGGGGTTTTGGCCAAACCCCGATAGCAACCGAACTCTTAAGCAGAGAGCCTAGCACAACTGAATCACAAAAAATATCGCCTTCAGAGCAAATGATCTTAGGGGTAGAATACTTGTTGATATGGTCGTGGACAACATTGATGGTACGCTCGATCGCGTGAATGCGACATTCTTTAATCTTATCTAGCAGAAGTTAACAAGTATTTGATGTCAACTGACGTGTTCGCGCTTACCGACTATCGACGCCGGAATTAGGAAACTGTCGATAAATTTATCTGCGTGGTCTTGGAATTTATCATCGCTTTCATATTGTAGGATCCGCGTCAATCCCTCGAATTCAGATTCTTTTTGGAATACCCAAGAGATGAAAAGCCAAGGAACGATATCGGAAGAGAGACCTCTTGGAAAGGCTTTCCGCTTCAGGTTCGTGATCCAGATATCAGAGAAGATTTCAACGGCTTCGTGTAGCTGATAGTAATTGACCAAATGGGCCAACTTAGCCAAATCATCTAGAGTAATATTGCGTGGGACTTTTCTTGTTATTCCATGTATGATATTCATCAAAATTATTAGAGATTGTGAATCATCAGCTAGAGGAATGACCAAGCTGCGCTCGCTCTGAAGGCTGCGACCTTCAAGATAGGTATTGATACTTAGCATATTTCTAAACATGGTAGATGCGAGAGTTAAATGTTTGGATGACACCCGCAAGTAGACATTCTGTTGTGGTTCGATTCCACCCTCGGTACCAGGAGCAGATTCTTCTTCGGGAGCAGGAGGAGCCTCCTCCTCAGGAACAGCGTCTTCAGCGGAAGCTTCTTCCATTGGAGTCATATCACTCTAAAATTCTTAAGCAAGTCTGAAGGGACCCTGGTATTTTCTGCCATTACTTACAAGTTGGAGGAGAACATCGCCAACTGGATCAAATATATGTAAACCATCGCTTTGCCCGAGATTTGGCCAGGTTGAAGGCCAATCATACTCCATGGTCATTCAGTATCCTCTATGAACCGAAAATCCTCAAAATCCCGTTGAATCTGGTCGAAAGGCTCAACGATGGAAAGAAGCGGTGGGTGGTTTGCGTCAGAGGACTATTGTGGTCGCCAGAATGACCAACACATGTGGCTTGCTGTTAGTAATTCTTGATGCAGGCTGCCAAATGCTGTAGGTTTGAAAGTCGAGCAAACAATCAAGCTGGTATAGCAAGTCTCATTAATGCGAATTTGGAATGAAAAATATGACTTGTATAATCTCGCGAGAATCAAAAAGAAGCTTACTTTGAATGAACTTCCTGCTGATGAACCCCGCTATTGCCCCGCGCATAGTGTCAATCGTCCCTGTAGCTGATATATATCCTCAGATCAACATTCTACTTCGAAATATCTTACAGTACGAATTGGAATTTCCAAGGGTGACCTCCGTGAATCAGACGAGATCAAGCGGAAAGTACTCTGGATTGATCAAATCTCCATCAATCAAGAAAGAATCGAGAAGAACCATCAGGTGAATCTTATGGGAGCCATTTATACTGCTGCACGTCGAGTCATAGTCTATATGGGGCCGGTGGAAGGTGATGAAGAGGAGCATCAGGGATTCACTTTGTTGCGGCGGCTTGAAGAGCATTTTTCACCCAATCAGGACATTGTAAGCCGATCTCAAGATATATATGAACTTATGAAAAGAAAGGCGGACCTACCGGTTTCACAGCCACCAGGCGATCTTCAGGGCAATGATAATGATGTTTTTGGAGCAGATAACGCAAATTTGTGTGTGAAACAAGGTTGGAGGTGGCTACTGAAACTAGCATTTGGTAACTGGCGTCAGAGGTTATGGATGGCGCAAGAACAGCTTCTCAATGCCCATATTGTGATGCTGCGTAGGCCTCAAGTAATACCTTAGAAAATGATCGCAACTACCAATACAATGTTCATGATCGAAATTCTCCCACTCAAATACTTGCTACGATTTGGGAAGGAACTTCTATATTCAAAGGTTGGTCCCCGCCAATTGTTAGTAGAACTTAGTGCAATTGCGTTTTCGCTCTTGAGCAGTCGAAAATATTTGGAGACGGAGGGAGTATCATTTCAGAGTTCGTTGTTCGCCAGTTTGCACTACTATTACAGCCTAGATTGTTTCGACTCACGGAATCGCATTTACGCGCTGCTGAGCATCTCATCTGACGCCGCCGATTTGTAGTATCACCAGATTACTCGGAAAATAACCATCCAAGGCGCTTTTTCCATCAAATTTCCGTTCTCGCGCTTAGCAAGCCTCTCACAAATTAACCTTTAATACAAGCTTGTTGTTTCAGGGACGATGGTATCTCGTCTGTCTCATCTTTACCATCATGGTCACTGGAACCTATCACGGAAAGCCAAGTCCCACCTATTCAACTATTATTTGGCATTCATGTACCACATCCACGAACTTTGCTCAATATACCACCTAGGATTCTCTTTGAAAACTTGATTCTGGTACTCAAAGGTCGGGTTCTCGATCGGATTACCGTAGCTTTTCCTCCTGTCTTTGAAAGTACGTCCTTACGGAATGCGTTTTTATATTCGATGAACCGACGTCAAGATATTTGACACAAAAAATTTCTAATTTGTGCTCGATACTGCTGTATTTAGGTATTACTATCGAAAATACAGCAGCCATATCTCGGGTCATGGTCCATGATGTGACTTGGTCTCCTCCCGTGGAGGAAAATCGTTCAATGACCGATCTTGCTGCGAAACTTTCAGACGCCAGCAACTTATATACTTTTGATATTGATGATGAAATCAGTGCTGAAGATTTCTCAAGAGGTATCAGGTTATGGAACATGTCGCATGACCATGGACGCTCGATGTGCATCACCGAGCAACGGCGGCTGTGTAACACAATGAACGAGGTAAAGGAAGGTGACGTTATTGCTGCTCTGTAAGGTACAGATCGTCTCTGGGTTCTGCGGCCGTTCGGGGAGCAATATCGATTAATTGGTGATGCATTTGTCGATGGTCTGATGATGGGGAAAGCATACGAGAGGCTTGATCCCGACGAAGTTGATTACGATATTGAGGTGATATAATCCTCTCTTCCACAATATCATTGCGGAGAAAATCTCCCAAGCATAGAGTCAGAGTTAAAAAATAAAACAGAATTTATTCATTTGCTATATGTACCCAATCTGGGTGGATTAACATGGCAATATTGTGCTCATAACAGTTACCACAGCCAGTTGAACCATCCTGCTTTGTTACTCATTGCATCTTCTTCAGGTCCGCTCCGATCTTCCTGAACGACCCGAAAGCTTGGTTTAACGTTGTCATTCTCAATTACCGCCTTTGCAGCCTGATCAACCTCATGATTAGTCTCTGCTTCCATGAGCAAAGTATCAATTTCCTTATAATCCGCTCTAACAAAGAATGTCTCCATGATTGGACTTGTTATCCTCTCTTGATTCACGTGTTGATCGGGGTCCCAAGTCATTACCTTGAGGAGGCCATTCGCATCCACTTCAAACAACACTTGATACTGTGGAATGCCAGCAGGGGCAGGAGGTACTGGGATTTCCAGAGTTCCAAGCTGCCTGTTATTGCTCGAGATGGGTCTGTCACCTTCCAAGATGTTGATTTTGATTGTCGGCTGATCATCTTCGGCCGTTGTTACGGTGATTGTTTTGATTGTTGGGATGATGGTATGTCGATGCACGACCTTGGTCATGATGCCATCGACATCAATGCCTAGCGAAAGGGGTGTGAGATCAAATGCGAGTGTGCAAGTCCATTCATCGATACCAGAGAGTACATGAGCTTGTCGAGCAAGCCCGTGTAGAATGACTTCGTCCGAGCGGATTCCTTCGTAAGCCTTCTTCCCAAAATATTGTTCGATGACTGGTTGGATCTTGGTGATGTGTTGAGGAGCACCTGTGAGAATGATATCGTCGATTTTGCTTTTCTCTACTTTAATTTCGTTAAGAACCTGTTCTATCAAGGGTAGAGTTGTGTCAACGATTTTCCTGTAAGCTTCATCGACCTGCGACTGTGTGACGGTATCCTGGGCACTGGCAATGGCTTTACTCGATAGCACCTCCTGTGCACCTCTATCTTGGGATCCTACCTCCGCTGTATCGGTGACCCTTCCAAGAACAGCTTGTTCGAAGTCTTCACTCCCCACGGTACCAGATGCGTGCGCTAATGTTTCGAATACTCCCATGTCCACAATTTGAACGGTGACATCAAAACTGTTGGAATTCAGATTGTAGATAATAACATGCCTCTCCGAGTTCCGTTTATCGAGTTCGTAAGCTATACCGGCTGCGGTTGGTTCAAGAACGACACGGAGGATCTCCAGACCTGCCAAGGCGCCAGCATCTTTTATTGCCTGTCGTTGAGTATCGTCCAAATATGTTGGCACACCGACGACTGCATACTTGACATCTTGGCCAAAGTAAACTTCAGCATTAGTCCTTACTTGCTTGAAGATGTTGGAGGCAATCGTTTCGTCAAACTCAGGTCGTCTAGATTGTCAGCGAATTTTACAGAGGTTTATATCAGAGCTTGGGACGCCGTACATGATACACGAGCTATTGACACAGGATGGCGTGAAATTACGACCTTGATCATTGATGAAGGTAAGCAAGTTCTCTTTCTCAAGAATTCCAGCCCGAGTGGTTTCTCCAAACTCAATGGCGATTACTAAATATATGTAAGCCAGGCTTCGTAGGGACAGAACCCTGAACGTACAATTACTGTAGTCTTCCAGGACATTTTCGCTACCAATATTCCCATATTGTGTCTGCGAATTTGGTTGTTGGGTTGGTGTAACTGGAGATTTTGTTTGTGAGTTTGTATATCGTGTATGGGTAATTGCATGTTGTATCTGTGTAAAGTCCTGTTGCAATGTGCGGGGATGAAAGAATATCGCAAGCAGGGTAAAAGTGGAGAAGGCGATGATAGAGAGGATCTGGTTTCTTCGTAACATTTTGGTGTGCTTGAAAGCTGTACCACTCTCGATGGAAAAATATACTGGCTTTCACTCTATTATCATAGAGAGCTGTTGTTCATCGTGACTCACCTCGTACCCATGATCAAAAAGTCCAAGACGACCCGTTGTATGTTTTGGCTTTCGCTTGAATCAAAAGTGGCGTTGGAAAAGAAGCCAGATATGTGTTTTAAATGTTCGTGATTGGCGAGTGAGAACAACAAATCGAAGGGCCTGATGGATTGTCTGAAAATAAATATACGCTTGTACTTGAAGATTCGCTGATCACAAATGATAATAAAAGACAGATATCCCTAGATAATGGCTCCTAATAAACCCCATGGATCTTCAAGGGGCTCGCTTGTTGGCCAATTCTCATTGCTGTTGGAGACTTCATCTGTTCTTGATAAGTATGGTGCTGAATATAGATAGTACAGCAAACTATAATTCAATTATTTTGAATATAATTGGATAATAGCTGTAGATTTCGCATGGTACCAAGGTTTGACAGCTGAGCTGTCCTCAATTCAATGATACCTAGAGATAAAGCACGTGACTTAGTTGAAACGCCAAGAAACTCAGGGAGGCGATTATTGAGATATGTCCATAAAACCTGTTCATAGCCTCCAAATCCATTTCGTTGGATGATCTTTGTCGTCACGGGATCAAAGCCCCTGGGCTATCAAGCTTATTGTTTCATCTCCGCAGCGCATGTCAGATTTACGGCTCTAGTTTCATGATAGGTTGCACAGGCGATAGCTATCAACGATCCGTGCCAGGAGTGCTTGTTGGGTTGTATATGTCAACCAGCTTTTCGTAAAAAGGAAACAACATGTCCTTTCTTCAGGCGAACTGATCTCCGACATAATTATATTCTCGTTTCTGAACAAAGATTACACGATGCCTGGGAAAGTAGCGGTCATTGGCGCTGGAGCTCTTGGACTCTCGGCGACGAAGGTATTCATTGAGGATGGTTGGACGGTGACCACATACGAGTCACGAGATTATGTTGGGGGTCTGTGGAAAGATTCTGATGATTCTACCATCTCCGTTCATGCTGCCACAATTTTCAACTCGAGCAAATATCGCGTTGCTTTGTCGGATTTTCCTTTCGCCGACACTGATGACGACTTCCCAACTGCGCTTCAACTCCATGAATAACGTGGTTTATCATCGAGTGGCGCATATCATCGAGTGGCGCACTTTCCCCCACCCCATCACTTATCAACTTCAATACGCGTTTTCTCAACCATTTAC